>JARJDX010106485.1:0-17641 GCA_030264735.1 Gymnusa sp. GC000175 | reverse complement strand
CAGTAAGGCTAAATACAACCGGAGGTCGCCAGGTATCCGGAGGTCACCGTTCGAGACTAGTTAACGTGTAGCCATTCATCCTCTGGGCACGGTTGTTACACCACAGGATTACGGATTTTGTATCAAGGTTAGATCCAGCACGTCTGGTTTTGCCAGACCGCGTGGTCTGGTTACTCACGGAGATCACCTCGTGAAGGGTGGCATCATAAATGCCGCGGGCTAGTCTTGGGAGCGAGGAAGGTATACCTCACACCCCGGGATCAGGGTAAAATCCATAAGGGTAAAATCCATCATTTCCCCGACCTCCATTTTTCGTTATCATTATTGTTATTATTTTTTTATTATTATTTTGCGTCTGAAGCTTTGGCTAATGGTCGCATATGAAAGAAAAAGTACTGTCATGTAAACCATACAAAAAACTTTACAAAACAAGCACAAACATAAATTAAAAAAAAAAACTACGAGAAGGCCACAATGGCCGCAAAATAAGTAAAAATAGCTAGACCCCAAAACCCCAAAACAGAACCAACAAATAAATAAAAAATAAAAAATCTTAAAACTAATATCACAGTATATATGTTTAAATGACTGCCAAACCTAAAGAATAAAACTGAAAACTAGTAAAGACGGACGGTAAGAACAATACAGACAAACAAATAAATAAAATATTAAAATTAATATAATTTTGACGAAGAGAGTGTAAATGGCTCTAACTGTCAAGACAAACAAGAAAAGTAAAAACTTCAACTAAATATCACAAGGGCGATATAAATGTAAAGGGCTCATCCCGCCCAAAACAACACAACGAGCAAATAAATAAGTTAAAATAAAATAAGCAATGGGGATGTTAAGTGTCCCCATTACTCCAAAACAATATAAGGATGAAAATAAATATTAGACAATGAGGGTGTAAAGAGCCTTTATTGCATTTACCTAATACAAACGATGAAAATAAATTAAGACAAAACGATGTTTTACTGGTCCTGTCCTATTCAGAGCTTCTCCTTTAAGCCTGTCTTTTTAAGAAATAGAGAGATAGATCGAATTTAATCTGTTCGACATTCCTCTGAGATGTGTTTAACCGTAAATCTTTTTTTACATACTTTGCAGTTCGGTGGCTTTGCCCAAATGAATGTGCAAGGAGGTAAACTTGGTGAGCCCGACATAAGGGCGGGTGAACAACATACCCTCTCTTCTCGTAAAGACGACCACCGAAGACCACGGATTAACGTTTAATTTTACTTCTTTAGGCTTGTTTTTAGTAAAGCCATCCCATTCGCTCTTTCATGCCGCGATGACATTGCGTTTTATACCGATATGCCTACCACATTACGGCATTTCTACATAGTACTTTGGACGAGTCGGACCAAAGGATCAACCGTAAAGATGTTCGAGATGCTTTGAACCCCAATTAGGGAATCGAAACACACGTAGAATGTACATTTATATTTAAAGGTACCAAGGTTACGCAAGGAATAGCAGATGGCGTAAAGTTCTGCCGTATACGCACTGGCAAGCAGGGACCTTGTCACTCGCCGATGACGTAGGCGCTTCAACAACGAGGTCGGTTTTGGATCCGTCGGTGTATGGATTCGGACTGAGGATAATCTTCGAGTATGTCGTAAAACCTGCATCATAAAACTGCGAGATAGATTTTGTTTCTCTTAAATCATGTCAGGTACAGACACCACCCTGGGCAAGAGCTAGGGCAGACCGCGCTAAACCTAACTTCTACTACGCCCTACTAAGGGTTGGTCGGCTTTGATTAGCCGCTGTTAATACCGCCCGGGTCCTTGCCACATAGTTAAAATAAATTGTTTTTTCCAATTACGGAGTGGGAGAACATAGGATTCACAATATACGCTTACCGAAAGACTAATCCGAAAGACTTCTGTAGCGTATTGAATGCCTGCATTATGGATTATGTTTAGGAATTTTACCTGGGAAAAACGAGCCGAAGAGTACGCCGTGCAGCCGTAATCCATTCTCTACAGAACCTGTGAGATGTAAAACCGAAGCTGAGACATCCGCCCGCTAGTTTATGTTGGCCAAACACTTTATGGCCTTTTTATATCTCGTGGCCAAATATTTTATGTGCGTTTTCCAGGAAAGTGTCATGTCGAACGTAAATCCTAAAAATCTGAATGCGTTGACGCAAAGAATGGGTGATCCCTTAATAAAAAGGCGGGAATCCCTGTGCTGATTCCACAATCGACAGAAATGAACGCAGGAGTTTTCGCGAGTTTGGCGTTCCGCAACGACCGTGTCGATGTTCTTACGTTTAGGGCGGTCGGTAATTTGCAAGGTCAGCTACATGCAGGCATTTCAAAAGGGGTTCAAACCGAAGCTGTAGTATCTTTCACCGGCATGGCAAACAGGCTTACGCTGATGGTAGAATCCTAAGGGAAGACGTTCTCCAAGGGATAAATCTCGGAATAAACGTCGCTGATACGTAATTTTTAGATTTGCAATCTAACATAAACGATTTAATAAAGATGGACAGACGGCCTTTTGTTCCCCATCCGTGCAGCTTCACCAAAATACCGTACCTCCAGGTCATGTCGAAAGCCTTTTCTAGATCGAAAAACATTGCCAAGAGGTGTCGTCTGGAAAGAAGCGGATCATGGACGGCGTTTTCTAGATGTACCAGCTGGTCCAGCTGGTCAAGAGTGGAATAAAATTTCTGCAAACCCGCCTGGTGGTGCGTCAGAAAACCCTTAGTCTCCAGCAATCAAACCAAATGGTTGTTGATTTTTGCTAAAATATAGCAGCAGGTAAGAGATAACGGGCGGTAGCTCAAAGGTCATAATATGATTAAATAGTTTCAGCAGACGTGCCTTTGCGAAATAAAACAGCTGCCGGATTAAGGCGCAGACCTTAGAGGATAGTCGGGTCCGGTAGATGAGTCTTGAGATTCATTCAGTGCGTCCTCCAGGTCTTCTGGAGAAAATAAGTTTTGTAAAGCAGAGAGCATTCCGTTAAAAAATTCTGCGGAGTTTCGCGTTCTGCCTTCGAACGCAGGAAAGCTGGGAAGTAATTTTGAGAGTTACTGACCGATTATAGCTGCAGAGCCATAGATTCTGCAATATTGGCCGTGTCGGAAGTTGGACGTTGATTTCAAGGGCGAGCACTACGGCTGAAAAATTCTTGCCAGATATCAACCGCGTCTTTTTCTAAACCTCGTCAACAGGTGTCGTCGAAGATATTTTCGACACGTAACTGCCTTTTTGAATTAAGTATATTTCCTTAAAGGCTATCAGATTATTCTTTTTAAAAATATTGTAGGCTCTTTTTTTAACCGTAACTGCTATCTTTACCCATTCATTCCACCAAGGAACCGACGACTTAGGGAAAGTGCCGCCAGTGTCTGGAATAAAACGGCCCGCTGCTTGAGCGACTCTGAAAGAAAAATCCTTGATGGCAGCCTAAAACTCATCTCAGTCCACGCGGTCTCAAGGCACTACCTCCTTTAAAATTTAAGTACCACCCTGGAGACCGCAGCTACCACAGTTATCTGAAAGTGATCACTCGCATACAGGTCTTTCAGGGGTCGCCACTTTATATGTGTATCAAATTAAGGGGCATACAGGATTTGATCAATGACAGAGAATAAACTATATCTTAAGTTTAAATATGTCTGTTCGTCTATGTTTAAGATTACGACGTTGCTAGCGTCAAAAAAAGATTTTTTCTTCATGAAGATCTTTGCCACATACACGCACCTGTGATTGTGTGTACCTGGCTAAAATATATTCAAACTATTGATATTTAAAATAACAAAGATGCGGATATAAGGGCGTACCCGAAGCGCATAAAAAGCTCCTTACCTTGTGAGGCAGTGGACGTTTATTAAATGTGAGAATGTGATTTGGAGTTTCTTTAAGGACATTTTTTTTCACATTTATTCTTCTCAATTTAAAAAAATGTCAATAAACGTATTTTTATGTAAATTAAGCTTTATTGAGTTGTCTTCCAATGATTTTGGTATTAAGCCTATGGATGATACGATGATAGGTATTACTTCAACTTTTTCTAATCTAAATTTCTTATGGTTGTTTGTATTAAGTAATATGTCTTGGATAACTAGCATAAATCCCCCAGTTTCTGGAAATAGTAACCCATCACTTAAGCATTTATTTGATGAAATTTTGTTTATACAAGGTTAGTGAAGCTCATTGTTATTGCTATTCGGCATCTGAAAGTATTTTAAATTCAAAATTAGCATCAGAAAGATTAAGGGGTAAGTAGCTTTTGTCTGCCAATTTTACCCCCTGATGTAGATTGGTGGTCTAAGGCCCGATTGCACCGACCACACTCAAGTTAAGGATAGCTTAAGTGTGATGCACATAAACCGTCGCAGTGCAGAAAGTCGCGCACTGCGCATCACACTTAAGCTAGCCTTAACTTGAGGCTCGCTTAAGTGTGGTCGGTGCAATAGGGCCTAAGACTTCCGTAATAAGAACAACCGCAGCTTATTTATTTTATTTGGCTAGAGAGTAGGTTTTACAATGTATTAGACTTTTTCTACCTTCTTTTCTAGATAGTGGAGTTTTTTTATGGATGATTTGGGATTATAGCAATAAAAATTAAACTGTGGAAGTAAATCAACTTTCGAGAAGTTGGGGTACATCCTCAAAAACTGGAAAATCTTTTGCTTTAGTGCAAAAAGCCAACATTTTGTGCATTCTCCCAGTTGCTACTTAGAGTTTAAAAACGACATTAATTAGAAATATTGCGAAGAAGCAAAAAACAGAATAGAGAAACATCTTCTTCGTGATCATATTCGAAATGAGGAACGGGAATTGATAAGGCACCAAAAGTAACTTAAGTTACTCGACATACATATAAGTAAAAACAAAGTGCACAAAAAATGTTGTGCAATAAAGCACCGGAATATAAAACCGTTGTTAGGACCGCCGCATAAACGTTGGCTATGCATTGTGGATCTGCTACAATATTAATCGAAGTTTCAGATCGAAATAGAAAAAAACACTAGAGAATGAAACTGCGCTTTGGATTATTACTCGGTCAACTGATTTTAATTTTCGATATTTTTATTCGGAGATTACCAATTTCTTATTATATTTTCTTTGATAATTGTTTTGGTAAATTTTGACGATTAATAAATTATAAAAAATTAATTCTTCTTATATTCAATATAAAAGTGAGGTGCATACCTTATCGATCATAATTAGCCTTTTTATATGCTTCTTCTACATTGCCTATTATTGTACCAATTAAGCCAATATAATCAATCGAGTGTAAAAAATGAAAAGGAAAAGTACAAAAATTTATAAGATAATAATTAGGAACTGAATATTTCTTCTCGTTAAAAAAATATATCTGGATAGATAGTTAACTAGTGTCTATTCAGTCTTTATGGTTTAATTTTATTTGCGTACTTCTTTGAATAAATAATATATTAACCATAGTTAGTATTTATAGCAATTTTACGTCAATATAATTCTTGTAATAAAATAAAAATAGTATTTTCTTCGTGAATCAAAAGAACCTCTTTATAAGAACGTTTAAGTGGCAATAAAAATTCAAGCATTGCATCGTACTAAAAAACTTTTTGTACTTCCCGATTTGTATTTATGTTTAAAGCACGTCACAGAAATCCACGTCTCTTTATAATTCTACAATTTTAAAATAATGTGCATTTTAAACATAGTTGTAGTGGCAAATATTTAAGCATTATACGCAACCTTTGTAGATCCCAGAAGAAAAAGAAAAAAAAAACAAAAGCAGCGAATAAGGTTGATTTCTTTGTAATAATAAAATAAAAAGTAATTGCTATGACTAATGCACTATGCAATTCGTTGTGTTTATTAAAATTGACCTTATTATATTTATTATTTATGTACGTACAGGGTGTCCATAAATTATTTTTCACATTCTATTTTATAAATTTTGTCTAATGCTAATTTTTTAATTGTTAATGTATGTAAATTATAATTTAATTATAACTTTTTCACACATTTTAAATTTAAATCTTGCCAAGAAAAATTTCAATTAAGGTCTAAAGGCTTTTTCAGACGTTGGCCCAAATTCATGTGTAGACTTCTGACATTCGGCAATTGACAAGTAATTTGACGAAAATACATATTTTTAGATCATTTGTTTGTTTCATTTGACTCGTGAAAAAGGCAATGAATTGGGCAATTCTGGAAGCACTATACAGAATTTTCTCACAAAAGATTAGCATCTTTATGCTTACAAAGTTCAATTGACTCAAGAAGTAAAGCCTTCTGATAAAGCACAGCGAAAAGAGTTTGTTAAATGGATTATGGAATAACAACAAGTGGATGCTTATTTTTTGAACAAAATTAACTTTATTTTAATGGCTTCAATAATCGCATTTGGGGTTTAGAAAATCCACGAGTGATTTTTGAGAAACAAATGCATTCTCAATGTGTCACTGGTGCGGATTTTGGGCTGGAGGCATTAGTGGACCATTTTTCTTGGAAAATGCAGCTGGTTCTCGCTATTGCAATATAATAATTTAATTTTTGATGCCTAAATTACCAGATATGGATGTGGACGTTTTGGTCATCAGAACTGGCCGACCAGATCAGGTGACTTAACGCCGTTGGACTTATTTCTTTAGAATTTTTTTGCAGTCTCAGGTATATGCCAACAAGCTCACACGCCTTATAATCAGCGATTGGGTATGTACATGTACAACTAAATTGATATTATACGAGGTTGAATACGAGAAAGTATTTTGGTTCAACTTATGAGCAGTGCTGAAACCTACGCAGCTGTAAAGTTTTGAACATATTGCTGTCTTTATGATGGACGGTTTCAGTTAATCCTCACTTGAATCCTGAAGGGTAAAGGAAATTGGCGTTTGTTGGACGATTTAACTGACCCTAATAGTGGGATCAATTTTCTTCCATCGACTATGACCACATCAGTGTATCTGGACATTTACCAAATAGGGCAGCATATCACACCTCATGGAACCTTTTGACATTTTTAGAAAATCAGGTAGTTAAATTTCATCTGTTTACTTAGGATATGTTCCTTTCTTTTTTTTGAAACTATTATTAATTTTTACTTCCATTTGCAAAGTAAAAGAATGTTTAGTAATCCCGAAAATTTCGAAATCGAGATTTTTGCGGAAATACACATTCAGAAAAACTTGTTTTCGAAGCGATGTCTGCGGTCTGTCTGTCTATCTGCCTATCGGTGTGTTGATCTGTGTCCTCTTTACAGCCTAGACAGTTTAACTGAACCTGAAAATTTATATTTAAAATTTTACCAAAACTTGGGAGGTCCCATTAAATTTTGGCTAAAATCTACAAAACAAAAGTTGTGGCTTATTGGTTAGGTTTTTTGGTTTTTTTGCAAATATTTTAATATTTATTATAATCAGTTGGCATTTAATAAAATATGGTCAAATATCACCCAAAAGCGACGGATGTCACCATCGAAGGAATTGCCAACAACATACTTTTCAACCAAATGAAATTGGAGAGACATACTACCAACCTAATTAGGTGACAATTAATGAAACTGTTGTTCTTGCTGTGGTTTTATTTTTGTTTATAAAAACCAAAATATATAATATAATATCATAATTTTTATCTATGCAAATTTTCTTTTGTTAATAAAATATTGGAAAAACATATTTGTGCATTTTAGAGAAAAACCACTCTAATTTTTAACTATATATCAAAACCTCTGAAAAGGAATTCATCATTGAAATTAGAACATTTAAATTGCATTTTCGACATTTACTTATGTAAAATAACCTCCGATTGTCCGATTTTGTACAAGGCTGTTAAAATTTATACATATAATATTTACTTTTACAAAATTTTAAGTGAGCGGCTACCAAATATTTAATTTATAAAATCATTTAAAATATTTTACTCTCTACTGCTAATTTTTTACATAACAAAAAATTAGAAAAAAGGCACCTTCATTTTCCACTTCTGAAAAAAACAATCGATGACATTTTCGTCAATGGGGTCTTATGAAAAAAACTAATTTCCATATTGCAGATTGTCTAAAAACCACTTTCTCTTGAAGTTGCGGTTATCAAGTTTTGAGGCATTTAAATGACTCTATATTTACCGCCCAATATCAATATTTAGCGGTTGAAAATTTTATTGTCGTTTTTACCCTAAATTTCTATTTTTGTGAAATTATTTCGCATCAATAGGTAGGATATACGACAATCGTTTGATAAGCTACAATAAAATTTGTAGTATATAACCTAAAAATATTACTCTTTAAACCTCTACTAGATACTTTTTTTATGCAATGCCTAGTTTACGTTTAGTAGTAGTTTGAAGTGAATCAGCAGTTTCCAAAAAAATGGATAAATATTAACGCCCAATAGCCGAGATGCACATAAACTACTCAATATCAAGGTTGTAAAAAATTGTCATGTTTAAAATTTTGGGCTGCGCTATATTTAAATTCTAATTGAATACGTGATATTACATCTTCACATGAGCTGCGATTGGTTAAACAATGTTGCCCAACTAATTGTTGTTTGGTCAACAGTTTGAGTATGAATTTCTTCGTGTTGTGTTTTTCGAGTGTCTTGCGATATTTATTAGTAATCCGAAATACTTTTTGCGTCACGAAATCTGAATCCACCATCATACACCTAAACAGCCAAAGCAATAAATACTGCCTCGTGAAAGTGCATAAAAAAAAGCGAAGAGTATTATGTCTATGGCCAGAGTCTTTTGAAATTTTTAGAAAATTATTGCATTATTTGCAAAACTGTTAGGCGTACTTAGGAACATCACTAGTCCGTTTGAAAGTCAAGCTCATAAATAAACGGTCACGTCATCAGAACAACACATCTCACATCTTAGCAATCACAATAGCAAAAATTTACTAATCGGTTTTCAAATCGGTTCTGCATCAATCTTCCTCTCCAATTTTGTCTCCGTGCGACTTCTTTTTATTCCTCAATTTGAAAATATGGCTCAGCGAAAAGTGATTCTCATCCAATGTAGAAGTCATCGGTGCCGTGAATGTAGATTTAGCGGATCTCGAAAAATCCTACAATTCTTGAAAGGATGAAAAACTTGAAGAAGACTATGTTGAGAAATAAGGGAAATTAGAAAAAAAAAAGAACTGGGTTTGCTTGGCTAGAGTAGTTTTTGTTATTCACGTAACGGAAATTTGTAATCTTCACCTAAGCTAAGTTACTAGTACTAGTAACTATTCAAACGGCACAAATCCAAAGGTTTTAAGCCGAGTCATTTATCGGGTAACAAGTCAATAAGTTTTCTATATTATTGAGACATTTGGCTTTGCATTTTGCTTTTATTTGCGAAGTAAAAGAAAGTATAGTAATCGCAAAAATTTTCGAAATCGAGAAATAATCGTTTTCGACCCCCTTCTTTCAGAAAAGGTTGCTACTTTCATTTACGACGTATAGTAATTTTAAAAATGGTGTCTGTCTGTGTGTCTGTGTGCGTGTGTGTCTGTCTGTCTATCTGTGTTCTCTCTACAGCCCAGATGGCTAAACTGATCGGCCTGGAAAATATATTTTTAAGCATTTAACAAAAATTGGAAGATTTCAGTGACTTTCGGCTGAAATCTATTAACCGAAAGTGGTAGTTTATTGGTTAGTTTTTCGGTTTTTTCAATTATTTCAAAAACTATCTCAAGTTTATGGAAAAAGTGTTAATAGCGTTTAAAATAAATTTGAAACAAATTTTGTTCTTATCATTTTTTCAAAATTTAACATTTTAAGAACTCATCCTTGTTTGTTTCTAATAAACGTTTTATTGAAATTATGCCCATAAAGTGGCAGAGACATAATGTCATTATAATTAGCTGAAAATTAATAAAGTAAGATATATATATATCATTTAAAAGTGATAGATGTCACTGTCAGAGTTAATACCAACATACATTTCACAGCAAAATGAAGTTGCAGAGACACACTGCCAACCTAATTGGCTGAAAATTAATGAAATATCGTTACGTGTTTATTAAAGGTGTCGGTTATGTTTCGCAAATGAAAGTCGTGTAGTGACCACACCTCCATTTTTTTCAAAGTCATAACTGCGATTTCTGAAAAATTAATCTTTTTTAATTACTACTTTTTTTATAAAAAAAAATACCTCAAAAATTGCAATATGCAAAGCATTTTTTTTTAATTTTTACAAAAATAACTTTCTTCTCAAAGCACTAATCTAGAAGACAATTGTGCGCATCTAAGAATCTGTAATAATTAAACATAGATCATTTTGTTTAAATATAATGCAGAATAAAAAATCTAAAGCTAAATTCCTTCAAATGAGGATATTGTCAGTTGCTTAAATTAAGGAATAGAACGAGGTGAATCACAACCTACAATGCTACAATCTTTTCAATACTCTTGTACATCCTGTAAAATAAGGATGGACAATTTAAAAAACGCTGAAAACGCAAATTGCAGTTTAGGCCTGAAAATTGAAATTTTTGCACCAGAATTCGGTGCGATGTAATAACTCTGTTTCAAAAACAGAAAGAGCGGTGGATAAATCTTAAAATCGCTTTTACTTTTTAATTTCTCCTTGGCAGAGGAGTCATGATATGACTTTGCTAAGACCATGCGCACTATCTTTCCTAATGTCCAGTAGCCAGTTATCTCTGGTATCTTTGTTAATGTCCTGGTCTGCACATATTTTTTATGAACATCCTTTTGGCCATCCATATTTTCCTGTACAATTAATCTATTGCAGTAATTATTTTCTCACCTTTACACATAGTCAAAGCATATTAGTATTCGAGAATGTTCAATCTGCAATAGTCGCCATATAGCTCTTATTTCATTGAGAAGAGAGACCACATTAGTGGCTCCATACATCCGCCTCCAGCACCATATTTTACTTATAATTATCTTGTTTCTTCTTCAGCTGGGTCAAACTTCTTTACAGTTTCAACACAGTTTTTTTGTCATATTAGATTTATGAAGCATTTCTTCATTAGTAATCAATTACTCCAGGTGCACAAATTATTTAACTTGTGATTGTTTTTCATGATAAATTTTAGGTGTAGGTTGGTGCTCTTTGTTTCGAGCTTTTCCTTCAGTTGTTAAAGGTAAAGGTCCGAGTGCACAAAAAAAAATTCATGCTGATTTGAACCTCCACTGGTCTTTATGATGTTTTTATCATTTTCTTTATATGTTGCATCTTCGTAAATTGTATTGATCGTAAAACTATTTTTCTACAAACACTATTAAAAATGGAATTTTTAATACGGCATTCTAATATTAAAAATGTAATATTATACTGAAGCTGTTAAAAATTAATCACTTTTAACACTAGTGTTAAAAGTAACTACTTTTAAAACTAGTGTTAATATATTACAAACACAGCTCTTCAATAGTTTGTATAATTATCAGAATATTTTATTATCTGGCATGCATCAAACAAAACGTCAACATGATTTACATATTCCATAACTTCCACAGGCTGGCCGATTTTTATTGAAACTTCATTGCAACCGAAAATGATTTTATTTTGTTCGTAGGGTTACTTTGCTCGCTACGCTCGTTTTTTAATCTTCCCCAATCTCAAAATAAAATCCTATTTAACACTAATATCATAAATAACTATTTTTGTAAAAAAGATAATCAGACATTCTTCTCTTTCATTATTGAAAAGACTGAAATTATTTAAATTATTTTTTGTTCCACCTAACTACTAAATTATTTACATTTATTTAATTTTAATTTTTTTTATTAATACTTTACTTATAATTTTTTATTATATAATAATAAAAAATGTAAATTCATAGGTGTGTTTTTGTTCTTAGGAATTTTAATGTTCTTATATGGGCTTTGAATTTTGGTGCAACATTCTTGGACCAATTTCGACGCAATAAATGAACTGAAGAAATAATAAATTAAAAGGCTTCTGGTTTTTAATTTATTACAACATTTTAAACAGGTACTAACATGAAACAAAGAAAATCTGATGCAACTTTAGTTAAAATCTTATCAGAAAAATTAAGTAGTAATTATGAGGCATTAAAAGGATATTGAGCATACAATCCATGAACATCCAATTATAAAATTGGCATTAAATTAAATATCAATTATTGTTCTTTTTTCTCTAATTATTTTTTTTCTATAATTAAATTGATGTGCAAAGAAAATTATTTACAAGAAAAACTTAATTGAGAAAATTTTTCATTTTTAATAATGTAGCATACAAAGTAATGATTTTACGTAATTCAAATTAATTAAAAAAAAATTAAAATTTTTATAAAATCAAAACAATAACAAATGGAAAAGTTATCAAACAGAACAGAAATTCAAAACAATAACAAATGGAAAAGGTAAAGGAACAAAATAGAATTTTAAAAACAGGTTCATAGTATTTTATAAATAGATTTAATAAATGTATATTAATAAGGTCGGAATTACGGCAAAGAAAAGATCAATCACCTGGGCAAGGCATAATTGTGGGTCTCTCTGAGGTCTGCATACGCAGATTTTAAGAACGGGTTATCCCGTCCTAGCACGTGGGGAATACCATACACACTAATTCATTTTTTATGTAATTTACTGTAAAACTAGTTTTAATTTCAAAGAACTAATGTGCCACATGACACCACAAAAACTTCTTCAATGGTTCAAATAATCCAAAACCTATAGTTGCGCAAATGTTAATTCATTTCGTAGAATCTAACAAATTATATTAAAATGAATACATTTTGCGGGATTTTTTTGTTAGTTACCACAAAGGTTTTAATAAATGAGCAATTTACCTAACTTATTCACAATTATGCGTCTTTTGAATGTCGCAGAATTATTACAATGTTAAAAATAATTGCAAACTTCAAGGATTGTTTGAGGAGAATAGTTTTTTTTTTTAATATTGATCATGCAAATTTCTTATAACCTAACCTAATAGATATTAATGTTGCTTATTGTTTTTACCGTTGAATGAATTTTTTTGATTTAATTTCTCTTGCTTTCATTATTTATTTAAATTAGTTACACAATTAAAAGCACACCTGTTCATAAAAAAATTACAATTGATTTTTTTTATATTTAATACTTTTAATAGCTTCGCAGTTAGAATTAATTTTTTAATCAGAATGAGTCAATAAATTATTCCATTCATTTTCAAATAATTTTTTTAATCAAAGATATTAATTGTTTTAATGTTTAATCTTACAAAATTTTAAAGATTTAAAAATAAATTTAAAGTAGCCAATAGAAACAGCTAATTATGCAAAAGTAATTAGAGATGTTTAGAAGGTACAATCGGAGACAAAACTGCTGAAAATTATAAATTCGTTTATATTTTCGCTTGACAGATCATAGGAAAGGAAATTAATATGGACAATGCTAGAAAATAATGTTTAATTAAAAAAATAAAAAAATTTAATCTATAATCTTGAATTAAATAAGAAATAACAATAATTTGAATTTTTTATTGACACTATAGTGACGTTTTTAGCCCTCAGCTGGTCACAGTATTGCCCAACCTTATTAGAAGACATCTACTGATTTGTCGGGTAAAAATGAGGTTTTCGAATAATTTTTAATTTTTTTCTTAACAACCGTTTAGTGACTAGTAATAAAACTATGCAAAATTACTTCCAAAAAGTTGAAATTACACAATCTAAAAATTAGAAACGATTGGTATTATTTGTTTGTATATTTGTAATGTGTTTAATTAATTATGCTTGTGAATTTCCACAAGATCATTTGTATAACTTTAATTGCAATAAGTTTTAAACAGCTTAGTCGATCAATCAGCGGCTGCAGATTTGAGTAAGTATATTTCTGCCAATTTTTATTCGTTTCGTAATATTTTGACATACCTGCTATACATCCTTAAATAATTTAAGGGCTTTTATTAAAAAATATTATATAAAAAGTTATAATTTATAAGTATAGTTGAGAAAAGGTATGGAATATGGTAAATATATCCTAAACAGCTCTGAGATCGTTAGTGATCTTCGATAACTTCTGGTTTGGCCAAAAATGCTACCAACTTTTTTATTTTAATTGGTACACCCTAAATATTTCCACCCATTTTATAAGGTATTTTTATTCTACACACAAGTTTAAATTTTGGTAAAATTAGATTTACCTGTTTGAAAAGGACGGGTGACATCACGAATAAAATATTTTGTTATATTCTTGACATTATGCTGCTATTTTTTGAAATTCTTTTATTTAACAAGAGTCCAATCCAGTTTTAATCCTGCCAGGCTTTTATATTATTTGGTTAGACGGATGAACTCCAAATTTTCGGTATTTTAGTTGTCGGGATTCTGAACCATCGAACTTTTGATTGTAGGGATTTTAACTGTCGGAATATCGATCCGGATCCGAAAAGGATAGCAGTTTGATTGTTGGTTAGATTTTTCTGTCATGTCTTTTTGGACATTGGACCCATCTATGTTTCGTTCGGTATTAATATGTTTATTACAATTAAATTGGAATATATTACATACCATTGGGATGTCAGGGGCATAACTAACGGGGGGCTCTGGTGACCGATCCACAGCGGTATAACTGTCCCAACTGGAATTAAGAAAATGTAATTCTTAGACCATCTCCCAACCCACCCTGCCAGCTATTATGGCTATACACCTCACAATTAACTATGGCAAGTTTTAAAACGAACGAAGGATACGGAAATACAGTCTTAACCCCACACCTTGCATCAGATCAACCTCACGGAATATGGAGTAGGCAAAAAATCGCCACAACAAATACCAGAACATGACACACCAAACAAGAAGCAAACTCAAAAACGCAATGAAATAAAAGAAAAAATAAGAAACCTTAAATAGGATATAATTGGAATCTTCGAAATAAGGAGAAAGAGAGAAAGCTGATGAAACTAGAATCCGGAAACGTTCTATACCATAAAGGAAGAGAAAACGAAAGCTTGGATGGAGTAGGATTTCTTATCGCTCTGAAAGAGTAGCCTCAATAGTACTAGAATAAATAAACAAAAATCTATGAAAATAGTACAAGTATATTCCTAAACAACCACACGCGAAGTTTTGGAAGAATTTTACGTAACAATTTCAGAGACCCTACAAGAATCAAGACAACATATACATTTTTTATCGGCGACTTTAACGCTTAACTTAATAAGAAGGTAGATGATACAGAGAACTACATCGGGAATTTTGGCCACGGGACAAGAAACAGCAGAGAAGAAATATTAATAAACTATATGAAACAGAATAAACTTTTCGCAATAAATACCTTTTCAAGAAGAAGCTGCAATGGAAATGGACCTAGAAATCACACAATGATAAAACAATGAACGAAATAGACTATATACTGACCAAAAGAATATGGTAAAAGACGGAACAGTAATAAACTCACTGGTTAATGATCACAGAACAAAACTAAAAACCCCATTAAACCCGGAAACACCAAACAGTGAATACAAATCTCCTGAGGCAATATAGTACACAGTACAGAGAGGAACTGGAGAAAAACAAGATTTATAATAGAAACGAAATGAGTGATCATAATCTAAATTAGGCATTGACAGAACAACTAATAAAAGTGACCTCAAAAATCTACAGCAAACGAAAAAAAGAAATTGTAACTAATTCTAACAAAGCCAGTAAGCTACAAGAACGACGTAGGATGCTAAATGAACACAAAAGAAGCTCTGCAGAATTCCAAGAACTAAACAAAAGATTCAGGCGACAAATCATACAAGACATCAAGAATCATGATTAAAAACACTTAAAAATGATAAAAAAGGATCGAGGAATAAAGGTACCGAGATTCAAGCTGAGTAAAAAGAAGATAATTATGTAGGAAACCGAGCAAGAAATAAAAGGGAGACAGAACGAAAAGATAATACAGACACGGAATTATTCTGCAACAACTTGTACAGTTTGAACAGAGAACTACCCATCAAATCAAAACAAAATCTTCTAATACGAACAACCCACGTCAATTTGGAAGATCTACCAGAAATAACCACGGACAAAATGGAACAGCCAATCAAATAAAAAAAGGAAATTAGGCTCCAGGCAAAGACAACAACCTCGTTGAAATGATTAAGTAAGAAGGAATGAGGGTTAAAGAATACCTAAAAACACAATAAATGCCTGTTGAAAGGAAAGATACCCCAAAAATAGAACTGTGCAAAGATTATATTAATACACAAACAAAGAAATCCAGCTAAACTTGAAAATTGTGGACCAATATCTCTCTTATCCCAAATCTACCAAATATTAACAAAAACAATTACCAACAGGCTCTAACCAATAAATTTAAAAAAAAACAAAACAAAAGTTATGGCCAACACCGACGAACGACGAACAATGTAAACAAAAAAACCATTGTAGAAACAAACGAAAACATTAATTTAGGATGGGTTTCAAAAATCAATAGAGAAAATCAAACCTTTGAGAGAAGTAGAAGAATGCGAATGGAATGGGCGGCCTATGAAAAGCTCGCATCTCTTCTTAAAAACAATAACATACCACTACACCAACGTATCAGAATGTTTGATTTCTGCGTAACACCGGCTATAACACTTAAACTTTGACTTTTGCACAAATAAACCTGAATAAAATAAGAAAAAGTCAGCGAGCTATAGAAAGTCAGATCATGGGAATAACTCGTAAAGATCATAAAACGAACAAATGGATCAGAAAAAAATTCTATAGATAGCGTACAGTACGCCTCTCTTTCTCTCTCTCTCTCTCTCTCTCTCTCTCTCTCTCTTTGGGTAGCACTACAACCCTTGGTGGGTCTTGGCTGCGTTAACGATTTGCCTCCATCCCGGTCCATCATGACCCCCTTCCAGTCATATACCTGCATAGTCTGTAGGTCTTTTAAGATGTTGTCCCTACATCTGAGTCTCGGCCGCCCCAGCGGTCTCTTTCTTGCTGGATTTCCTTTCCATACTACCTGGATCAGTCGGTCGTCAGGTGCTCTTTGAAAATGTCCAGCCCATCTCAGACGCTGGGATTTTAGTGATTTGACTATATCCGGCTTTTGGTAAAGGTCCTGGAGTTTTGCATTCGTCCTTATGCGATATTGCTTCGTGTTTGGATCCTTGACGGGGCCCAATATTCTTCTACAGTACGCCGCTAAACTAAAATGGAAATGGACCGGATACAACGAGCGGCACCAAAACCAAACGTGGAACAAAGAAATGGGAAATTGGCACCCATATATTAGTTATAGAATGCGAGGAAGACCAAAATGCGGTAAATGGGTCATATAGAAAAACAAGCCGGCCCAAGGTGGAAAATAATAGCACAAGATAGAGACCGTTGTAGAGAATTGAAGGAGGCCTACATTCACATATGGAATGAATACAGGATGGGCTTTTAAAAATAAATATTACATACAATTTTCAACCTGTTACTTATAACAGAACATGATAAAACAAAATATAAAATCACCAAGTCACCACACGACTTTCATTTACTATTTAAGATGTTTTTTGGGTTAACTATCATATTTAAAGATGTTAAAATGTATGTTCACAATAATAATTCAATTATTGACGTCTATCACTTTTGACGGGTAGGTAACCCTATTTTATTTATTGTCAGCTGATCAAATGACATTACGTCTCTGCAACTTGATATGAATATGAATAATTACACTGACAATGTTGCATAGCAACAGAAAACAATAAGTTCTTAAAATGTTAAATTT
>JARJDX010106480.1:0-10786 GCA_030264735.1 Gymnusa sp. GC000175 | reverse complement strand
TTTGTGGAGCTTCAAAATTCAATCATCCAAACGTGTTTGGGATGCATTAGTTTACATCAAAATAAAATTAAATAATTAGTTTTAATACTCACTTTGGGCGCCCCCTAACATGGCGCCCGGGGGCAAATGCCTTCTCCTACCCCCCCCCCCCTTAGCTACGCCACTGATTAGGAGTGAAGATCTGGGAGAAAGTAGTAACCTACATTCTACAAGACGTTACAAAGTAGATTAAAATTTGAAGGAAAAAGTGGAAAAAAACATTTAAATAGAATAAAAGATGACAATTTTGCCAAAGACACCAATAAGAGAAAAGAGGTGGGGTTAACCACCCAAGTGATAAGAGGAATCCTAGAAATCTACATCGGAAGAGGAAGAGTAGGTTACCTAAGTGATGAAGGGATTCTGGAAATATACATCGTTGCAGCCTTTTTATAGGCTGCAATAGCAACACAGCTAAAAAAATTTCCTGCAGATATAAGATTTAAATATAAACATAAATTGCCATCTGTTAGTGAAGTGCAAAATCAATTTATATTAGCATACGCAAAATGCCAATTTAAATTATAATTAATTAGTTCACGAGGTTAAAATTCCAAATAAATATAAAATGTATTAAATCAAACACCGGTGCTTTATCAATTTTTATTAACTTGAAGGTGACTTTCTAAACAAATTAATTGTTATTATGGTCTAGGTATATCATGTCTATAGAGATTTTATATAATTATAGAAAATGATGTAAATATAAAAATATAATTATGTGTAATTTAATTTTATGGCTTTACTGATTTAGTTATTATTATGAAATGAAATAGATTTTATAATTATTTTGCATTTTTTGTTGATTAGAAAAAAATTAGTATTTAATAAAATGGTTTATCACAGAAATTAGCAACAGCATTAGCAACTATTTACGTATTAATGATAATTTACAAAAATTATCATCAGGATATGTGGTTGACGTTCCCTACGATAATTAAAATTAAATAAGTTTTATGATTATAACATAAATATATAAGAATGCGACCAATAAGAATTGTAATGATGGTGCTGCAGCAAAAAAAATTATGGATAGAAAAAATTTCTTTAATAAAAACCGTATGGCGATAGGTTGCATCCCTACAGCCCTTATAGATAAGCCGTCACGATTATTATAACATAATTCTAATTTTTGCTTTTCTTTCATGCATAGTCATTCTAGTTATAGGAGCAACTACATATTCAAAATAATTCGTATTGAACCTTTATACACAGCTATGGATCGAAGAAATTTTACTTATTTTGAGAAAATGCAGGATTTGAACCAGATTGAAATTTAAAGATAACGACTCTAACCACTAAGACACATCTTGCCCCAAAAAATTTATCTATAATGATTTTAAATTAACTCTGTAAATAATCGTATAATATATTAAAGCCGGGTCCTCCTCATCCACCTTATTTCAAAGGCAACAAAGTAGCGGTAACATCGTAACATTTATTTCGTTGTTTAACAGGTTTTTGGTTAGTGCTAATAATAATATTATTAAAGTTAAAAAATAAGCAAAAATTAAAACCAAGAAAAATATAATGAAAAACCTGTGCAGCCATCTAACGGATAAAAGCGCAAACATAGTAACTAGTTTAAAATATTTAAGACAGTTGTCGTTGTAATTATAAGTCTTAATATAAAAATATAATTATTTAATAAATTTTTCCTAATTTTCTTATTCATTATAATTCATTATTTGGTAGATAACGTTTCTCCAAAAACATTATCATCTACCAGAAAGAACCCTTTTTTTAGCAGTGACACGGAATTGAGGCATATTAAGCCAAAAAATAATCGATTTAAATAGACGACGCCAGTATAAAAATCAGAGAAAATCTTTTGTTTCCGCAAGTTTCAAACATTTCAACGGAAGTATAAATGACGCAGGGGAATTTTTATTCCCGGAAGCATACAATCATTTAAGAAGGAAAATACATAGTCATATATTGTTTATGTATTGACTTATAAGAAATGCGATAATGGTATTAACATCTAATAGTTGAGGAGAGTTGCAGATATGTCAATTTAGTTTTTTAAATCTTCTACTGCCTTGAAAATAAAATAACATAAATGCGACTCTCCTCAAAACTTAAATGTCTTTTTCAAAAAAATTATCGCAGTGCCGATTTATTTTCACTATTTTTATTTTCCTTTAAAGTTAAGAACTTAACGTAAAAAGAGAAAAAAATAGAGCCTAATCATAGGGAGCGGAATTTCAAGCGTTAAAACGTAGGACTGACATGCTAGAGAACCTGGGTTCAAATTCAGTTTACAATAAACCTTAATATGTCGCTGCTTTAGGAAGGTTTTATATATTGACGGGACTAGCGACCACTAAGGCAAATTCGGCTTTGAAATCAAGGCAAAAAATAGACTTTTACACAGTCTTTTTGAATAATTTTTAACTTAAACTTTTAAGAACTTTGGCATTTGTGCGCATTGTTTATTAACAAATTACTAATTTAAATGAAAACGCCTAGCCAAATTACATTTCTAAAATTAGATTAACTTATATTTACATATTTTAATGAAAGCTAAATATAAGTAAGTTATTTTTATATGCGTTGTCATATAATTTAAGATTGTAATATTCCAAAAGCTGGTATTTTAAATACTTTTAACACCTTAAATAAAAGTATATATGAAGTAAACACAAATCTATTATGTACTAATAAATGTGTGCAAATGGTAGCGTTACTTTAAGAAAATAAAGATTTGAACTTACCTCTGAAGCACTTGTAGCAGCTGAACTTAAAGCTGGAGACATTGCGTGAACTTCACTGGGACTAGGTGGTGGGACAGTATTGAAATTGGGGTTTGAATGGGGATGAAAATTAGCAACACCAGTCGTAGGTGTATAATTATTTCCAATAACTCCATTATGTGATGCTGCTTGGTGTTGTAGATGTGGTAAAAGGGTATTATTGTTTTGTTGGAATGATTCACTAAGGTATTGTCTAACTTGACTTCTTTGTTTTTGTATCACATGGTATCTAGTAGGGTTCTCCAATTTAGTCTGCACCTATAGTAAAACAAACGTTATAAAATGGTAAATTTAAAATTTATTTTTTAGGTACTTGCAAGACTTGTGGAGGGACATCAACTGCTATGCTATGTAAAGGTACTCTTAGCGTATTTTGAGGTTGTTGCTCATTTTTATGATTTCTTTGAACATTTTCTTGCGCGTGACGCCTTTCTTGTTCTTGCATAGCCTGCTCCCTCATCAATTGAAGTTTCAACTGAGTTCGTGATAGAGGGTTTACTGTTTTTAAATTCGGCGGGCTGAAACAAAACATTTGTTTAATGAAATTCCTTTTAAAAGATCAAGGAAAACGTGCGAACCTTTAAATATAGAACTTAGAAGCTATATTTACTTTAAGTTGAAATATATTATGGCAACTGCTAAGAAAATAATTTGCAAATACTATGGAAAAGTATATTTATGTTTGTTTTGTTTTTTGTGTTATCAATGTATATTCTTTCAGTTCTGAAAGAATCAATTAAGTGGTTTAAAAATAACTAAATTTGTAATACATATATGTATATTTTTAATAAAAAAAAATTTAAGAAGATAAGAAATATGTACTGTCGAAACCTTTCTGGCCCAGCTCCCGTCTTCTTTCTTGGACGGAGGCCCGTAATCTTATAGGAGATAATTAGTAGTGTATATATGCAATAAATCAAATGAAGCTTATATACTTTGTAGTTTTCTTTCGTAGATTTCTTATAGTCTCAGGACAATTTAAGTAGTCATTTCCTTTGGTTGCGTTTTAGGTTGATTATTGTCATATTGCCGTTAGTGATCAACTACCGCATCTTTATAACTAAAATATAATTAAAATTGATTTGTTTACTTAAGTTAAAATGAACAACATTCCTAGTTATGCATTTATTAGATTTATTATAAGTTTGCTGGTTTAGTCTTTGTAAATCTTTTGTATATACGCGAGAACAGGATATTGGTCCGACAATATATCCAGGCACGGTTCTTTGCGAAGGAAATTTTGTGCTATATTCTATAATAGCAGTGTTTCTCAATCGAGGCTACGCGAAATAATTTCAGGGGTAAGCAAGACTTTTTTTTTAAATTGGCGAATTTTATAGTAGTTTTTGGTAACTTTATTGTAAAACTTGTCTCCACAGCCTTTATTGGATAATTTTTATTGTCGATAATCTTAAGGGTACTTAAAAAAAAGCATAAAATTTTAACATCTAGGTTCTACATGCCAGTATGTCACCCAAACTTACGAATATTGCTAAATACCTTCAACTACAGCCGAAATATTCAAAATGTCCATCTTAATTGAAAAAATAAAACGCATGGTGTTTGCGAGAGTTCAGTCAGATGTAAATTGGTAACAGCGATGCTTGGTGCCTTAAGACTATTATCTGGAGAAATAAACACCTCCAAATTAAAAATAAAATCCGAATCTACAAAATATGTGTGATACCAAAAATGACTTACGCCATTGCAACATGGGGAAGACAACAAAACAACAAAGAAGAAAATGGAAAAGAGGGCTGGATAGCTGGCAATACATTACCCTAGCGGTCGGTAGACCGCGGCTTCAGAGCCGCATGCGGCTCTTTGCACAGGCGTTTGCGGCTCTTTAGACATTTTCACTTCCATTTATGCAGCTATATGAGATAGGTTAGTCGAACAAACTTGTGTATAAAGCGTTCTCACCACCACTCTACTCAACGCCTATTTTTTTCCTACAAACATCTGTTGTGCATTCGTTTGTTACGATTCGGATTTTCCCCTTCCAAACCTGTGTGTGTGTTCGTATGTATGTGGCTCCCTGATACATTTGTAATTCTGTTTCCTTGACAACTTGGCTCTTCTAACTTAAAAGTCTGCCGACCCCTGCATTACCCGAAAGAAAAACTGGCCCTAAGGCCAATAATAAGAAGAAGAAGAAGAAGAAGCAATTTTCAAATTTTTTTAAAAATCACAAAAAATTTCATTGGTGTAAATTTAAATGAACTTTTTTTATTTTTTATTATAAATAATTTTATTTATTATTTTTTAGTATTATTTTCTTCCATTTATATAAACAATTGCTAAAACCTACACTCATATTGCTATAATAAATTTAATATGCATCTAAAAATAATTTTTTAACGAACTATTTTTTATAATGTTATGGCACAGTTTTCGTTAAAAAAGAAATTACTTTGCAGAAAAAGTTATTAAAATGCTATTTACCATTAAAATTATATTTAATTGTTAATGATATTGTATAAACTTATCTTGAAAGCATTAAAAAATAATATTTTTCAAAAGAAAATATTCATTATTTTAGATTGAAAATTTTTAATGAAACAATTTTTTATAAAAAAATCTTTAACTAATTTAGATCCTTTCTCTTGAGCCAAAGTGTCATACACGCTATCAATCGTAGGCCGATAACATTTTTATAACTATAACTTTATTAGTAATAAATTGTTAGAAATAAAATAGTAGGCGTTGATATATTAAATCACAGATGATATATTTTTAATTAATTTTTAATTTAATTTTGTACTGTGTACCCAAACAATTATTGTCTGGTATTATTTCACTTAAAATTTTTGTGGTTTAACTTTTCCAAATATTTTTTAAATAACTAGCTAAGTAACTTTTTCATTTTAAAGAATTTTTAAAATAATTAAAATGTATATCTTCTTATATTCCCGGTCCGTAGCCCTGATAATAAAGAAGGAGGAAAGGAGAAACAACCTCGATAAAATGCCTGAGTTCAGATGATACGAGCCTGTAAGGGTCCCTGAAAAGGGTTACAAAGTCAATCGTACAAAGAAAAGAGGAGGGCAAGAATCCCAATGGTCGGAAGAGAGCAGATCCGAGTATCTTTCTCTAGTATTCTTTTCTGAGTGTGTCCATCAAAACCCCATTTTCAAACTCTTCCGTGATCTCCCTCGTCTTCTTCTCCTTTGTGATGTCCAGTGTAGCACCTTTTTCGGTAGTCGATCTTAATCCATTTTGTGTACATAATCGTACCATCGTACCATCTGAGTTGTGCAGTCAACTCTCATTATATCCTTTATGGTTTATATTATTATTTCTAATAATTTCTAGATATGGAATTTCCAACTGCTCTTCTCCAGTCCATTTTAGGCATGGATACAGCTTTTTATCCATAAATATTTCTCTCGGCTTCTTATTTTTAATCTTTTCTATGGATACAGCTTTTCTTCCATGTATGTTTCACTCGGCTATTACTTCATCAAGTATCGAATCTTTCGATATTTTTACGTCCAGGTATTTATATAAACTGCAATGTTTCCTGGTTTGTTCATCTGAAATACAAAAACTTGCTCTTCTTCAATTAGTTTGCATGTCGTATTGTCAATATCATGAATATCCTATGCAAAATTAACTTGATAATCTGCAAATGCCAGGGTATAAACGTAGTATCCATAGGAATACTTATAGTTTGGCCTTTTTTTTCATATTGTTAATGTGCTTTATAAGGAAATTTTAAATAGTGTTAGACAAAAACCTTGTTTGAGTCCCTTTTTTTGTTACATCTGGTCCTTCAAAAGGAAAAATTGAAGAAAAGCGAAGCCCAGGAAGACTTTTGACTTTGACTTTGGAAGACTTAATTACATTCTTAGGAACAAAAGTATCCCCATAAACTTAAAACGTAAGGTCTACAACTCATGTATCCTGCCAGTAGCTACATACAGGCTAGGAATCATGAGCTTAACCAAAAAGAGCATGGAGAAACTAAAAACAACACAAAGGGCCATGGAACGCGCCATGATAGGAGTCTCTCTGAGGGATAGGATTTAAAACACGGTCATTCGAAAAAGATGAGATGATTGTTTGAGTCCCTTTTTTTTGTTACATCTGGTCCTTCAAAAGGAAAAATTGAAGAAAAGCGAAGCCTAGGAAGAAGAAGAACATCTTGGCTGAAGAACCTTAGACAGTGGTTTGGCTCTTCAAAGCGCCTGTCAAAAAAATTATAATAACCAACATGTTCGCCAAAATTCGTCAAACTGGTACGACACTTTGAGAATAAGATATATAAAATAATAAAAATATAAAAGCTGGAATTTTTTAGACAACCACTGAGGCGTCCGAAAAAATGTGACCTACCTCAACTTATACTCCAAGAATCGAAGGTAAAGTAAAATTTCGTGGTTTATAACTACCTTTTATTTAGCATAAATTATTTCAAAATTTTCTGTCTAATAAATCATAATAATTTGAGGCTTAAAAATTCAACAAATGCTAAATCACTTCTTGCAGTTTAAGTTGCAGTCGTGTCATCGTTCATCAAAATTTATAATAATTTATCAATGGTAATTAAAGATTAAATAAAGAAGCAATAAATTAACTAATAATTCAGAAGACAGATAATTTAAATTAATTGACGAAGATGTATAGCTGTGAATGATGTGATCTGTGATCTACTTTGATTGTTAAATTCTATCGCGATGTTTATACAAATCATTAAAGAGTTACTTATCCATTCTTTACATAATTTTTTATTTATTCTTAACATAATATTAATGAAATAGATAGTTTTTTAGTCATATGTATGACTAATTTTCGAACGTACTATTTTAATGTTAATGAAGTTAAATTCTTTAAATTATTTGTCATACAGTGCGATAACAATTAAATATTAAGTAATTCGGTATTCAAGGTTATCTAAAAATATAAAGTAGATTAAAAAAATGCAAATTTTTAAAATGAGCATTTTATTGAAAGAGCATTTAATTAGGTTAAATTGATTAATTAATTTAAAAACATAGTTGGTCATATAAAATTTTTGAGTAAAGTGCGTATATTGCCTTATATTATGAGGTGGGATATAAATTTCAATTTCTTAGAATTTGAGTATGTCAATCAATGGAGTATCAGGGGTGGGGGTGAGGGCAGAGGAATATGACCATAAATTCCAATGAAATTTAATAATTTAACTAAGATTTAAACCAAATAAACGAATATATTAATACTACTTGTGAAATTTCCTTACCAATAAAGTCCTACTCACTATCTGAAGTAAACCATGAAATTAATAACACAAATCTACCTAAATCGCAGGATATGATCTAAGAACGGGATAGATTATCGCAAAGCCTTCAAAAAAGGCAGTTATATTTATAACAACAATATTTAATGGCGTACTAAGCTTAAGTTACTACCCTCTTCTGTGGAAATATGCACAGATATTGATAATTTATAAACCAGCGACCCACAAGAGCTAACAGAGATGCTCCTACAACTCAACCAAGCATCTAACGAAGTTGGTCTAAATATGAACACCAACAAAACAAATAAAAATTATTATGAATAACCCTGTAATAACATTGGACAGTGTAACAATAAAATGTGTAAACAACTATATTTACCTTGGGCATAAGATAAGGCTGGGTAAAGGAAACCAAACCGCGAAAATCAATAGAGGCATAGGCTTATCATGGGCGGCTTTTGGAAGACTTAATTACATTCTTAGGAACAAAAGTACTCCATAAACTCAAAACGTAAGGTCTACAACTCATGTATCCTGCCAGTAGCTACATACAGGCTAGGAATCATGAGCTTAACCAAAAAGAGCATAGAGAAACTAAAAACAACACAAAGGGCCATGGAACGCGCCATGATAGGAGTCTCTCTGAGGGATAGGATTTAAAACACGGTCATTCGAAAAAGATGAGATGAGGGGACTGATGTAGCTGAGCCAGTAGTCAAGCTAAAGTGGAGCTGTGCTGGACATATAGCAAGGCTAGATAACAGCAGATGGGCAACGAGAGTCCTGTAGTGGAGACCAAGAGAGACCACCAGGAGAAGAGGTCGACCACAGAAAAGATGGGTGGACGACATTAAGTCAACTACGGGAGCAGACTGATACCACAAAGCTCATGACCGAAACGCATGAAGGGCTATAAAGAGACCTATGTTCAGGAGTGGATGAATTAGGGGTTTATAAAAAAAACAGAAAAAGCACTCCATCAAGTTACATCATATAGATTATAGACCAATAAGATTGCTTCCTATAATTAGTATAGTATTTAAAAAACTGTTAATACTTTTGCCCAATCACCAAATTGGCTTTAGATAAAACCACTCTACTAGGCACCAAGCCCACAGAATTATAAACCAAATAGCTACATTTCTAGAAGAATAAAGGTATTGCTTTGCTGTATTCCTGCACGTTACACAGGTGTCGATAAGATTTGGCAAATAATGTATTAAATAATAACTACTTAGATCATATCTTAGCGATCAATATTTTAAAATAAAACATAATAATCTATATATTCTATCCATTATAATACGGTGTTCTTCAAGGCAGTGTTCTTGGTCCATTTCTTTACCTTCTGTATACCCCTGAC
This sequence comes from Gymnusa sp. GC000175, assembly GCA_030264735.1. NCBI lineage: Eukaryota > Metazoa > Arthropoda > Insecta > Coleoptera > Staphylinidae > Gymnusa > Gymnusa sp. GC000175. The sequence goes on along the minus strand of JARJDX010106480.1, from coordinate 1,407 downwards.
ATATCTATACGGACCACACAACAATTGCCACATTTGCCGACGATTGGGCTATATAAGCATCACATGATAATAACCCAGATGTAGCTACTGAATACCTTCAACTTCACCTTAATCTCATTGACAAATGAATAATCAAATGGGGAATAAGAATCAACCATGTAAAATAAGCTCACATTACGTTCACAACAAAAAAATATACATGTTCACCAGTAACGATGAGAAACATACCTATACCAGTAAAACAAGACGCAAAGTACCTGGGACTACAGCTTGATCAACGTCTGGCGAGGCAAAAATACATAAAAGCCAAACGTTTGCAGCTCAACATCAAGACAAAGCAAATGTATTGGTTGTTAGGCAAAAAATCAAAACTGTCGCTCGAAAACAAAATCTTATTATACAAAATCAATATAAAACCAATCTTGACCCATGGCATACGGATGTAGGATTGTGTGAAAAAATCTTATATAAATCAAATTCGAAAATTCCAGTCTAAAACTCTCAGTAGGTTGGTCAATGCATCATGGTATATCAGCAAATAAAACTCTACACGATAACCTTGAAATACCTTTAGTTTCTGATGAAATACTAAGACTGGCCGATAGATACCAAGAAATACTTTATGGGCATGATAACAACTTCGTGGAAGAGATATTCAACGATATGCTAGTAAATTAGGCTGAAAAGTTAGTGGCCACAAGACCTGGAAACGATAGCAGTGTTACTGATGATTAGCTTCTCCCCACTCGACTACATCAATAATTTTATATCAATAAATTTTCTTAATACTTTACTCTACTAGAGTAGATTGTAAATACCGAATGGTCCATTTAAAGAGTTTTTCGCAAATATTTCAAAAACAGAAGGGGGCCCAATTCTGTAATATTGGTTTTGTCACAGATGGCGCTGTTGTCGCTAAAACAAGGTCAACTCAACTTTTTTTAAATCGAAACCCCTGCTTTTGATTGCAGATTCAGAATTCTCGTAAAGAATAAAAATAATTCACGAAATACATTTTTTGTTAGTATAATAGATAGCACTGTAAACGCGAAAAATGATAATGCGTTCGGACGTTCGCGTGTTTTGCGTGTACATTTGATTGCTGTTTACGTAAAAGATGTTTGATTTATATTTTGTATAAATATAAATTTTTAAAGTTAATCTTAAGGATATCATTGGGAAATTCGATTTTTATTTTGGTACCAATTCACTACAAAAACAAGTGTTTAATTTTGAGATAGTTTGGCAGAGAAAACGAAGAAAGTGTTTTGAAACAGGCAGAAGCCGCTCTTCAGGTTGATCAGTTCCACGTCGGCGATGTCACAGCTGGAGATCATATTGTAAGAATCTGGAAGAGTAGGGCTGGGGCAGATTATGTATATGTGTCAAGGCGCGCGTTTGTGTTTT
>JARJDX010106460.1:0-18317 GCA_030264735.1 Gymnusa sp. GC000175 | reverse complement strand
GTTGGTGTCTGTCTGTGTGTCTGTGTGTCTGTGTGTCTGTGTCCTCTCTACAGCCCAGACGGATAAACTGATCGTCGTGAAAATTTATATTTAAGCTTTTAATAAAAATTGGGAGGTCGCAGTGACTTTTGGCTGAAATCCAAAAATAGGAAGTGGTAGTTTATTGGTGAGGTTTTTAGGTTTTTTGCAAATATTTAAAAATCTATTGAGTTCATGAAAAAAACATAAGAGTACAAAAGTGTGTAAAAATAAATTTTACACAAATTTTGTTTCATCATTTTTTTAGTTAACCCAAAAAATTTCTCAAATTAGTAAATGAAAGTCGTGTGGTGACCACACCTCCATTTTTTTATAAATTTCCAACTCTTTGTGCTCCTTATTCCACCGATATTTGTGTTTATTTTTGGACAGTATTTCTCGCTTGACTTGTATTTCTTCTGTGTAGTTTTTTATCCGCTATTGATTAAGCTTCCCAATAGTTTTTTGTCATTATCGTTTTTGGTAAACAAAAAGTTTTGGTTAGCCGTTCGTTTCTCTCTAATCTTTTTTAATCTCTTTATTCCAGTACGATTTTGTTCCTTTGTTCTTCTCTTGTTTTCTTAGGTCTTCCTATGATGCTAATAAATGTACATATCTGTTTATACATTCGTTATTTTTCATCCTAAACGTTTTCGCACAGTTCACTAAGCTATACAAATTGTATCGAATTTGCTCTCCAACTTCGGTTGTCTCCCTGCTTTGTTTTCAACAAATAGCGGTCACTGCTACATGATGGTCTTCTGTATACCCTTACGTACTGTCTTATTATTGTACATCGAAATATCGTTTGTTTTTTTAACTTTGAAGGCGGATCGTCCAAAAGTTTTTTTTTCAAAAAAGCGTCGATTAGCACTCGTCGAGAATTTTAATTCCCCAATGAGAATTTTCTATATTTTTTGCTAGAGCCAAAAGAACGAAAAACCTCTTTTGAACGAGAAATTTTCAAATTTTTTTTGGCAGCCTGTATATGTTCGGGAATCAAATGTATTTTCGATAGATCTTTAAACGATTTTAAACATTTACTTTAACATTTTCGAAAAAATCTACCAGTTTGGAGATATCGTTGATCGTTTTTCCACTTTAAACGTTTCGCTACGCCATTCGGAACTTCGTACTACACTAAACCGTCGAATAGCACGTCAATAGCACTTTAATTCCCCCAAAGAGTTTTTTGAATTTTTTTTTGCCAAGGTATTGCACACCGAAATTCCACTTTTTGCTTTGCGGCCATTATAATCGTTTGAATTTAAAACTTATAAGGGGTCGCGACGCCGGGATCTCGATAAAGGGTTCTAAAAGTAACTGAGTACTAGGGCTATTAACTGATATAACCCTTGCTTTCGTGGCTAGTTTGAGAGAGCGACAAATCGACTTTAGAGTTTTAGTTTTTTTCGAGCAATGTCGACTTATCTGTTTTTTTCCGGGCACTGGTCAAATTAACTGGTTTTTACGGAAAATGCCCATTTACCGGGTTATTCTTTAATCGTTTTTTGGCCAAAAAAGCAGCAACTCCTTGTTATGGGTGTTTTAAATAAAAGTTTGAATCAAAACATTATCCAAACTGCAGCTAACTAAATTTGGAAAAAAATCGACTTAACTGGTTTTTTCGCAAAACCTCAAAATTATGAAAGACATCAAGACGAAAAATTAAGATCGTATGGTCACGTGTAAACAATGTCGAATAATAGGTTGCCTAAGCAAATTATGGGGTGGACACCACAAGGGTAGGAAGAAGAGGAAGACCGGTAAGAAGGAATCGAAAAAGAAATATTACAACTATCCATTTGGAGGGATCGAGAAGTTTGGGGATTAGTAATTGGAGGGCGACGTAGAACGCTCTAAACCGAAAATAAATATAAGAATAAAATTCCTAATTTAGCCAATAAACGAAAGAACATCAAGAAGCTTTTATTTTAAAAGTAAAAATACATCACATAAATATTTTAAGAAAAAAATTGGTGAATACGAATTATATTTTAATTCTTTCAAAAATGAAAATAGAAAAAGCAAGCATATTTCCAAACAGATATAAATAAAAAGCTGCTTGTACTTGTTTAATGTTCATTTTATGTAAACTACGTACTTGATGTTTAGCAAACGTAAGGGACATTTCAAACCGATCCTTGGAATCATTATAAAATTTCGATCGTATCCACATATCAATAATACCCTGCTCCATTAGTGTAGTTACTTTATTTTGCAAATATTTCGTATAAGGAGAATTTCTACTCAGTACTATTACAATATAGGTTGTCAAATATTGTTCCCTAATAAGTCTGATAAATCTAAGTGCTGATCCATATATGTAGTAAATACATATTCATTAAACATCACATCAACGTCAAAGCAGTTAAAGTTATTTAATTTTTCCTTTGGGGGTAGGTTGTTGATTAATTTATTTAATATTTTTATATGCGATGTTTCCATAAGCGTTTTTGTAAAGGGATTTAGAGAACAAGTAAGACCATTCTCATACATATCATCAAATGTATTGATAGGTTTGGTTACTCTCGGTATGGTATTAATAGAAGAAAATCCTGAAGAGTATGCTGTATATATCAGTAGCGATGTAGTATACCAAAATGTTATAATCATTTTACTTAAATAATGTGTGTATGTACGTCCTAAACTGTTTAAAGTTAAAATGCATAGGACAAGAAGGATACATTCAGTTAATTTAAGGTTACTTTTATTCCATATAAAAGTAACGTGCAAAATTTTTGCCATAATTAAAATACTTGCGCATATAGCCAACCAGACCTTCAATTGCATAGGTTGAAATATGAACGTTTGTTGAGGTAAAAGTTTTGGTTTAGGTACTAAAAATGTTCCTCTTGTTTCTGTGTACCAAATAAAGTCCAAGTCGTATTCAAGAACTTCAGACAACCAATTCATGGCTATCGAGATATTACCTGTGTTGCGTTTTAAATCCTTTAGCATTAATCCCCAACTACCGTGAGGGTAGTTAACATATTCAATAGGCCACTTTTCTGTTATAATGTTAATTAAATATTTTTCAAAAACAAATCTTCGATGAGGAAAGGTTAAAACTTTAACATTGTAATTCCCAAAAATTGGTTTCCATTCATTTAAAATGAGATCGTTTGTGTTGAATTTAAAATTTTCGCTAGATTTAGAAACATCGTAAATGGTTTTCTTAAAATTTATTAATACAATTTTGGTACAAGTGGTAATTGAATTTCTTATTGTTATATAATTTTTTGTAATGTATTCTTCTTTTAAAGCGACAACGATGATATCCAACGCATGTAATGTTCCAATCGTGAGTGCAGGAAGGACTTCTGTATAATTATATCCTATACAAAAAATGATTATTCTATTATGCGGCACAAAAGTGGAAATATTTTCAAACGCCATTGCAATCTCGGATATTTTTTCGGTTATTAAAATATAGCCAGTCGGTTTGCATAATTGCAACTTATTTTTCATAATATTTTCTCCGGATACTGTTTTAATTGCAATATTTGCTCCTAAAATTGCTTCACGCATGTTGTAATCATCACCACCACCAATGTAGTGAATACAATTTGTACTCTTGAAAGAATAATTTAAAATTTTTGATAAATTTGTTATCAAATTGCAATTTGTAAAATTTAAACTAAAAATGACAACTAACCAGGTTTTAAACATGTCATGCAAGTGAACAGTTTTGTATTGCGATTCGAACTAAATTATGTAGGGTACCTACTTTGAGTTTAAAATTTATGTCAATGTTATAATAGCACTTAGTAATAAACTAGTTATATTAATAAATATTAAGTGCATGTTTACTCATATTTTTACCATACAATTATCACGCAGAGCACGAAAAGTTTTGAATAAAAAAACACTTAGTTTTACTATCAAGATATGATAGTCAAATTGTAATTTGTAAACTAATATTTTATTTATAATAATGACAATAATAATCTTTACATACAATTGTACAGTACGTATGTGATAAAATACTTTTTTATTAGAAGTTAAAAATGTATTTTTTAAAGACCCGTAAGAACCTGACAATAAAAAACTCTCAGCAATAATTTATTTATTTTTATATTTTTGCTAATGAAAAGCCACAAAAAACTAAATACACTAAATGAAAAGTCTTTATTAGCAGCTCAGATTACATGCATTAAACTTTATAAAAATCGTTAATTAAGGAATTACATTTCACGTAACTCAAAATTTTAAACAAGTTTCATACGTCGCACGATTAAATTTTCTTTGATTCCATCAAAAAAATTAACCAAAACAATTGCAAACGTTTGACGTCAGAAGCGTTTAAAATTTTTTCATGTTTCTTAATTTTATTGCAAAAATTTCGAAATTTTATAGATTTTCTTGCTTGCAAATCCAAAATTTATTAAATTTTCTTACTCATAATTAAATTTTCTTTGATTTAAACAAAAAAAAATACCCAAAACAATTGAAAATGTATACTTCAGAATCTTTTAAGATATTTTTCATAATTCTTCAAAAATTTTGAATTTTCATAGATTTCCAAGATGTAAATCCAAAAATTTATAAATTTTCTAACCCTTAATTAATTTTTTTTTGATTTAATCAACAAAATTAACCAAAATAATTGAAAACGTATGACGTCGGAAGTTTTTAAAGATTTTTTTATGTTTCTTAATTTTATTTTAAAATTTTCGAAATAACATACATTTTTCTGCTTGCAATTTCAAAAATTATTAAATTTTCTTACTCTTGATTAAATTTTCTTTGATTTAATCAAAAAAATTACCCAAAACAATTAAAAATGTAAACGTCACAATTTTTTAAGTTATTTTTCTAATTATTTCAAAAACTTTAAATTTTTATAGATTTCCAAGATAAAAATCTAAGAATTTATAAATTTTCTGACTCTTGATTGTATTTTTTTTGATTTATTCAAAAAAATTAACCAAAATAATTGAAAACTTATAACGTCGAAAGTTTTTAAAGTTTTTGTATGTTTCTCAATTTTATTTGGAAAATTTCAAGATTTCAAAGATTTTCCTGTTTGCAAATTCAAAAATTATTAAATTTTCTTACTCTTGATTAAATTTTCTTTGATTTAATCAAAAAAAATATCCAAAACAATTGAATATGGATACGTCAGAATCTTTTAAGATATTTTTTTAATTTTATCAAAAATTTTGAATTTTCATAGATTTCCAAGATAAAAATCCAAATTTTCTCACTCACAATTAAATTTTCTTTAATTCAATCAAAAAAATTAACCAAAACAATTGCAAACGTTTGACGTCAGAAGTGTTTAAAGTTTTTTCATAATTCTCAATTTTATTTCTAAAATTTCGAAATTTCATAGGTTTTCCTGCTTGCAAATCCAAAAATTATTAAATTTTCTTACTCTTCATTAAATTTTCTTTGATTTAATCAACAAAATTACCCAAAGCAAATAAAAATGAATACGTTAAAATATTTTAAGGTATTTTTCATATTTCTACAAAAATTTTGAATTTTTATAGATTTTTAAAATAAAAATCCAAAAATTTACAAATTTTCTTACTCTTGATTAAATTTTCTTTGATTTAATTAAAAAAAAGTTACCCAAAACAATTAAAAACATATGACGTCAAAAATTTTGAAAGTTTTTTCATGTTTCTCAATTTTATTTCAAAAATTTCGAATTTTCATAGATTTTTCTGCTTGCAAATCCAAAAATTTATTACAATTTTTCACTTTTTATTAATTTTTTTTTGATTTAATTAAAAAAATTACCCAAAACAATTAAAAATGTATACGTCAGAATCTTTTAAGTTATTTTTTTATATTATTCGCGTCCAAACCTTTTATTTGATACGTCACATAACCAGTTTTCAGTGACTGGAAGTAGTGGTCGTAAGTCGTCGTTTTCTGGCAGGTTACTTCAAGTGCTTTCGTACGACACCACACATGTTATATTTGCATGCATAGGAGCGAACAACGGACATTTTAAAATTTGCTCACATTTAAATCCTTACACCGACGACAACTTGAAATTGAAAACGTCACATACATAACGTTAACGATTTTGACAGGTCGCCATCTTTTTTATATGAAACACTGTACATATTTTTATTTTGATCACTAAGTACATTAAAAAAATTAAAATCGCGATTTTTTTATCTATTAAAGTATTATTCATCGCTCATACGCCGATGTGCTCTTTCGCTTCAACATTTTTCTTTCCCACACCTATTGAGCAAAAGGTTTCTAACAACCGGATGTTGAGAATTTTAATATTTTTTACTCACTTTTTAAACCTATTTAGTTCCATCATAATATATCTGCTTCAAGTTGCTATGATTTTGCTCATATTTAAAAAATATGTTAAAATTTAGATTCTAAAGTTGTATTGTAAGTAACAACATTACAAAATAAAGCTAATTGGAATGACAATATGCCTCTGCAACTTCATTTTGTTAAAATGTATATTGGCAAAAAGATATTTTCGCAAAAATCGCGATTACAAAAATTTGCCCGATTACAATTCTTCTTTTTTACTTCGTAAACTGGTTTTTATCACTTCAAAAACTCATCAATTACGAGTTTACTTTTTCAGCAATAAAAATAAGAAAAGCAATAAGATTTCCAAAAAGGTACAAATAAAATGCTGCCTGTACCGCTTCAATATTCATTTGGTATAAACCAAAAGATACATCTGGTTTAGCAAATAAAAGCGCCGTTTCAAACCGCTCTTTTGAATTTTCGTAAAATTTCCAACGTATCCACAAATCAATAAGACCGTGTTCTATTAGTGCGGTTACTTTATTTTGCAAATATTTGGTATAAGGTGAGTTTCGATTTAGTGATATTACAATAAATGATCTCTGATAATGGTCGTTAATAAATTTCATTACACCATAATTTCGATCCATTATATCCAAATTAAATATATATTCCTTGAATATCACATCAGTGTCATAACAGTTTACCTCTTTTGATAACTTTTTTAGGTTTATTTTAGATGGCAATTCATTTAATATTTTGTTTTGTGATGTACTCAATAATATATTTGCAAAAGGAGATATATAACACGTAAGATCGTTTAGAATCATATCTTCAAATGTGTTTATTGATTGCGTTACTCTTGGTACGGTGTTGATGGAAGAAAATCCCGCCGAATAAGTCGTTGATAATAACAGCGACGTAACGTACCAAAATGTTATAATCAATTTAATCAAATAATTCCGGTATTTACGCCCCAAATTATTAACGCACAAAATACTTACAACAATTAATACACATTCAGTAAAATTCCGAAAATCTTGATGCTATATAAAACTAATTTGCAAAATTTTTGCAACAAATAAAATGCTTGTAATTATTGCTAACCATAATTTTAGTTGCAGGGGTTGAAAAATAAATGTTTCCATTGGTAGCAGTTTGGGTTTTGGTACCAAAAATGTTGATGATGTTTGGGTGTACCAAATGAAATCCAAATTGAATGTGTTAGCGTGCGATAACCAATGCATGGCTATTGAAATGTTTCCATTATTTTCTTGCATATTGCTAACTATTAGATCCCAAGCGCCCAAAGGGTAGTCAACTAACTCAATAGGCCAACCTGATGTTATCTTTTTGATTATGTATTTTTCGAAATTTAATCTTGGATGAGTGAAAGTTAGGACCTTAACTGTTTGATTCCTAAAAATTGGTTTCCATTTGTTTAAATTTAGATCATTTTTTGTGATTTTACCAATTTCGCTATATATGGTTGTGTTAAAGTTTAGTACAAGCGTTTTAGTACAATTCGTGATTTCATTTCTAACCATCAATTGCTTGTGTGTATTATATTCTACTTTCAATTCTATAACTATGATATCTAAAGCATAAAATCTTCCAATTGAAAGTATATCTAAAACTTCCAAGTGGTCATATCCTACACAAAATATAATTATTCTATTATGCGGTACAAAAGCGAAAATATCTTGAAAAGCCATCGCAGTAACTATTTTTGTTTCTGTTACCAATATATAACCAGTCGGTTTGCACACAAAATAATTATTTTCAGCTAAGTTATCAATGGTTGTTGCGGTAATTATAATATTCGCTTTCAAAATTGCGTTACGAATGTTGTAATCATCACTTCCAATGTAATAAATACAATTTGTATTGTTGAAAGAATAATTTAAAACGTTTGCCAAATTTTGTATAAAACTACAATTTGTAAAATTTAAACATAAAATGAGTATAACCCAAGTTTTAAGCATGTTGCGTTAGTATCAGTGGAAAATTACACATTAAAATTTTAAACAAATATGTATTGTTATTTGGGTTTGAAATATATGTTAATATTCTCATATTAACACTGTAAATAACGTCCACATATTTAATATTAATTGTTAAATATGTATTAACATATATTTTCCAAATGTGTAATTGTTACACAAAACACATGAAATGTAAATAAATTAACATCAAGTAATTTCCAGGAATATATTCCTTGTATTTTAAAAAATTATTCTACCATATTTTTACTTTTACGAAAAGGAAAAGTAAAGTAATCGTTTGAAATTTTTTTTTTTGGGATTTTAGCGGTTGTCGACGTTTTGAGGTGTTCTGAACCAGAATTGAGCTAACTCACCTATATAAATATATAACAAAAAAAGTTGTTGCTATGATTTTCCTATAACTTTTCTTGCTAATTCAAGGCAGGGATCAGTTGCGCAGATTAATGCGGTGGGTGTGGTTCGTTAAGTTAAAATTCTAGAGCTTTATTACTAAGAAAATGATAGGGGCGCCAGCAAACTTAGTATTTAAAAAAAAAAAACAATTAAACAAAAAGTTGAATTGTGTTCATTGTTTTGTATAAACCTAATCAACAAACATCTTGTGATAAATAAAATAAACAATAGGTTTAATACGTATATTGCATAGAAATAAAACAAAATGAATAAATAAGAAGTTAAACATGGACTGCTTGATTCCGATGTGCAAGTTGATTGCTGTTGAGCTACCAGTTACAATTAGGTCTGCTCCAGAAGCTCACATTTTTGTTGTAGGCATCGCACTCTTTTTTATCTTTCCCTACCATTTCTCTTTTTCCTTGTGCCTCTTTGTAGCTTATCGCTCCCATTTCTCCCTTTTTCCACTATTTACCCATCATTTTGCATCAACTTTTATACTGTTAACTTTCACACTAACAATTTTTGCTGTGTACTGCCAACCAAAATTTGCTATCAAGCAAGACCCATTCTCCGAATTCTACAACTCACTTGGCCCAAGAATTATTGCCGGTGGTGATTGCAATGCCAAGCACACACAATGGGGTCTAGACTCATAAATCCCAAAGGACGGGAGTTACTTAAATAAATAAAATAAAATAACCTTCAATATTTATCTACTGAACCAACTGGCCGACAGATAGGAGAAAAACTCCAGATCTCCTCGATTTTTGTGTAAACAAGGGGATCGCTAGTATTCGCTTAGATGCAAAATCTTATTAAGAGTTATCATCTGATCATTTGCCAGTACTTGTAATATTATTCAGTGAAGTAATCTGCACAGATATACCTTCAAACTTAACAAACCATAAAACTGATTGAATCCAGATTTACTGTATAAATCTTTCAATGTAAACGTTCATTTAAAATCTAGTCAGGATGTTGATGAAGCAGCAGAAAAACTAAATCAAGCAATCCAACCAGCCACGTGGAATTCTACCCCGGCGGCTAAAATTTACACAAAAAAGAATCCATCAAAATAAAAATTGCTGAAAAGCGTATGTTAAGAAAAATATGGCAGAATACTCAAACATCTCACGATAAAAATTATTGAACAAATCTAATAAAGCCCTTAAGAAACTTTTGAACAAAAATAAAAACATCTAAATACAAAAATACCTACAAAATCTAACTTCAACTGAAGCATCAAACTACTCTCTCTGGAAAGCTACAAGAAGCCTCAAACTCATATTCCACCAATAAAAATTATTAATAGCACTTGGGCGAAATCGAAAGTTACAAGAATACTAAAGAGGCCTCAAAATTATATTCCGCCAATAAAAAATAATAATGGCACTTGGGCGAAAACGGATCTAGAAAAAGCAAACAATTTTGCAAAACACCTGGCTCAAGTTTTCACACCATTTGAATCAAACATATGCCCGGAAGAAGATTTCGAAATATACGAATTTTTGGATGCTCCAGCCCAAATTGATACTCCGATCAAAAAATTCTAAAACTCTTAGATCAAAGCAATAAACTAAACAAAAAAATCACCAGGATATGATCTCATTAATACCAGAATACTAAAAGAACTACCTGCTAAAGAAATATCTTATATTACCCAGCCATTCAATGCAATCCTAAGAACTAGTCACATCACCTTCAAATAAAAGATTGCTATAATTATTCTTATTGCTAAACTTAGAAAGTCGTCGGATGTCGTAAAATCCTATAGAGTCTCTTATCCATCATTTTAAAATAATTTGAGAAGATGCTTCTGATAAAGACTTCAACCAATTCTGGAAAAAAGCCAACTCATTCCCAACCACCAGTTTGGCTTCAGACAAAACCACGCAACCATCAAGCAGGTTCACAATTAATCAAGCCATAGAAGAAAAATCATATTGCTCAGCAGCATTTCTTGACATATCTCAAACATTCGACAAGGTTTGGCATAATGGACTTTTATACAAGCTAAAATGCCATTTACCAAACAACTTTAACAGTATCCCTAAATCATACTTACATGAAAGATATTTTCAGGTTAAATTGCATAATAAGCAAATCGGGGGTGCCGCAAGAAAGTGTTTTAGGACCAATCCTTTATTTAATGTACATATCCGATCTACCAACAACAAAAAATGTGATGACAGCAATTTTTACAGATAGCACCGTCATCCTGGCATAACGCTGCTACAGCAACTTCATCATTATCACCATTTAGCGCTACAACCCTGGATGGGTCTTGGCTGTTTGCACGACTTTTTTCCAGGCGGTACGGTCTTCCATTAGTCTATGGTCTAATGGGATATGGGATATTCATCTTCTGCAGGTCTGACTTGCTGTTATCTCTTCATCGCATTTTGGTGCCTCCAAGAGGCCTTTTTCCCATTGAGACCTTCTCCCACACCAGTCTTACTAGTCTCTGTACGTGTCCTGCCCATCTTAGTCGTTAAGATTTGATCTCTTGAATAATATTGTAGAACTCTTGTATTTTGATTTTTGGTCGAATCGTGGTGAGGTCCGAAAATTTTTCTGAGGATTTTGCGTTCGAAGCGTCTGAGCTTTTCTTCGTTCGCTCTGGTCATCGTCCACGTTTCGCATCCACATGTCATACTGGCCTGATAATGGTATTGGAGATTTTGATTTTTGATGTTCTTGTTAGGTGTCTTGATTTGGTAAGGTTGTTAAGTGCGTATTGGCAGGGGCTTGCGTATTGTATTCTGCCTTTAATTTTTTTATTAACATCGTTATCAGCAGTGATTGTAGCTCTAAGGTATTTGAAACGCTCTACTCTTTTAAAATTAAAGGTGTTGACTGTGATATTTTGCCATATTCTATCTCTTCGACCCGTTCTGTGTATGCACATATATTTTTTTTTATTTCGTTGATTTTTAGTCCTACTTTACCAGTTGTTCTTTAGATCTTGTTAAAAATGGCTTTTACGGTTAAAAGGGAGTTTACAATGAGGTCAGTGTCATCTTCGTATGCTGGCAGTAGTTTGGGACCTTTAGTTGTTAGCAGTTTAGTTTTTATTTCTACTGATCTTATGGTTTTCTCAAAGGCGAGGTTGAAAAGTGGAGGCGATAGAGCTTCGCCTTGTTTAGGCCCATTTTTTACGTCGAAACTACTGCAGAGTTGTTATTTACTTGTACTTTAAATATTCCGCTTTTTATACAAACTTTAGTCATCTGGATGAGTTTTTTTGGTATTGAGAACTCCGCCATCGCATTGCAGACTTGGTTTCTCTCTATGCTGTCATATGCCTGCTGGAAGTCTATGAAGAGGTTATGTACTGTTCTATTGCATTAGCTGTATTAGAGTAAGTAGTTGATCTATTGTTTATATTTTTGTCTCAAATCTGGTTTGGTATTCTCCCAGTTGGTTTTCCGCGTATGGGAATGCGCGTATAATAGGATTTTTGAGAGGGTTTTAGTACGCAGCGTTTAGTAGTTGGAGCATTTTGATTTGTCTCCTTTTTTGTAAGTGGGTACTATGATGCTTTCCTTCCATATTGTTGGCATTTTTTCCTCGCGTAAATAGGAGTTATTAGTCGATGAATTTGATGATGAAGCGCCTCTTCCCCATATTTTAGAAATTCTGCAAGTATCTCGTCCGAGCCCGGTGTCTTGGAGTTTTTTAATTTAGTTATTGCCTTTTGGGTTTCCTCAAAGAAAGGTTCTTCGACTGGTAGGTCCTCTGTAGTGTAAGTTTCTTCTTTGTGCGGTTTGTCTGGGTTATCTTTTGTAGATCTTTAAAATATCTTTCTATTTTTCAGTTAATTCTTCGTCGCAGAGTATCATGCAGCCTTTGTTATTCTGCAGTGTTGAGATGGGTCAGGGCTTAGAGCCCCTCTTTTTCAAGGATTCGCTCTGTAGAACTCTCTGGAGCCCGGTTTGGGGCGATCTCTTTCCATTGCTTCGTACTTTCTTTTCTTTGTTCTTTAAAGTTTTTTTGTTTCTTTTTGGCAGTTTGCGTATTTTTTCTACTTTCGCTTGTTTGTAGTTGTATCATTCTCTTTCTCCCTGTTTGCCTTTTCTCTAGATGCTCTCGGAATTGTTCATCAAACTACATTTATTCTCTTTTTTTTTACTCGAACTTTTCAGCGGTCTTTGTTATTAGTTCTGCAGTCCGCTCCCAGAGCTTTTCACTATCGTTGCATTCTATTTTTGGGTTCAAGGTTTGTTAAAGTTGTTCTTCATATTGTTGTTGTTTTGCCTTATTTTGCCGTTCGTCCTTGTTCCATTGTGGGGATTTTGCTCGGATTAGGTAATGGTCCGTGTCCCCGTCTATTCCTCTGAGGCTTTTTACATCTACTATGTTGCTTTCGTGGTCAGCATCCACAATGATGTGGTCGATCTGGTTTTAGGTGATGTGGTCATTCAAGACCCAGGTCTTTTTGTGTATGTCCTTGTGTGGAAATATGTTGATTTTATTAGCATATTATTAGATGCGGCTTTTTCTATAGGTCTTTGGCCATTATCATTGGATACGTTGTGGAAGTTGTGCTTGCCGATTGTTGGGCTTAGGTTGAGTTCTTTACCTACCTTGGTAATGAAGTCACCACATAGTAGTTTTATATCTTGTTTGAGCATTGTGTCTATTGTTCTTTCCAGGGCGTCGTAGAAGGCATCTTAGGTATCTTCGTCCTTTTCTTTAGTTGGTGCATGTGCTGATATGATCAAGGTGTTGTGCCATTATCCTTTGAGTCTGATCTAGCACATTGTTTCCTTTATTGGTTTAAAGATCACTACATTTTGTACTAATTTTTCTCTGATCGCAAAACTCGTTCCAAACTCATGCCTTCCGTTTTCGTTGCCGCCGAAGAAAATGACGCATTTTTTTATCTTTATATTTCCGCTGTCGGGCCATCCAATTTCCTAAACTGCTGTTGTCCATTCCTATATTTTCGAGTTGTTGTACGGCATTTGTGGAGGCTCCGGGTCTGTACCAGCTCCGTACGTTCCAAGTTCTAATATTCATGTTTCTTTTCCCTTGCATTTGTTGTTTTTCATTTTTATCCGTCCGTATCCGAGGCGAAGTGTTATTTTTTTGACAAGGCTGGGCAGTTAACCCCCGCTCAACCTCCTTCTTTATCCGGGCTTGGAGTCGGCAGTGATGCCCGATGGGCTACTTGATCCACCTATCGGCCACCCCAGGCGGAGCAACTTATTTACTCCAAAAATATTTAGCGCTAATAAAGCTGTGGCTTAGGAAATGGCGAATGAAAGCTAATAAATCCAAGTCCATACACGTAACATTTACAATAAAGAGGAACATCTGCCCACTAGTAAATTTTAACGATCACCAGTTGCCACAAAAAGAGGTAGCTAAATATCTTAAATTTCACCTAGACAAAAGATTGACTTGGAAAAAACACATATTCACCAAGAGAAAGCAACTGGGACACAAATTTAGTCAAATTTATTGGTTAATGGGTAATACATCTCAGCTATCACTAGATAATAAGCTTCTATTATATAAGGGTATACTAAAACCGATCTGGACTTATGGAATACAACTTTGGGGATCCGCTTCAAACTCCAATATCGTAATTCCACAAAAATTTCAATTAAAAGTTCTTCGTTAAATTACTAACGCACAATGGTACGTACCAAATGACGTCATTCACCATGACCTAAAGATGGTTACAGTCAGAAAAGAAGTTTTCCTGAATAGCTCCAAATACTAAGAACGAATATCCACCATGGTACGTACCAAATGACGTCATTCAACATGACCTGAAGATGGTCAGAGAAGAAGCCTGAATAGCTCCAAATACTACGAACAACTTAGTGTCCACCCCAACAAGCTTGCAGTGCGGTTAAGCAGTGAACACAGTAAAGTGCGACGATTAAAGAGGTTTAAGCCCTCAAACCTACGCAATAGATTTTAGCATTTAGTGTATTATTATTTAGCATTTATGTAGTTATAAATAACCAATAAATTAAGTTAAAATCTAAAGGGGAAATCACTGGATTTGCCCTTTTACTCTAATAATTATTGTACAACCACTTACTTACGTAAAGTCAGATTGTAAATTCTCATAGAAGATAAAAAAAAGCATAAACACATTTTTTTTTGCTTTAAATTAATTTTGACAATTTTTAAATAAAATTTGACATTTTTAAATGAATTTTTACCATTTTTAATATACTCTTTCTTGACAGTTTCAACTAAATTTGACGTATTCTAACAAATCTTTCTGCGTTTTTATATGATTTTCAGTATTTTCAATTAGATCTTTAATTCCACCACACTACTTATTGAATTATGGTTATGTATTGGTCAAAAGTATTACTGACATACAATCAAATTCAAATGAATAATAAATTGCGTTGGGCAGATATTTTTAGATGAAATTTAATTTTTCAAAAATAAAAATGAAAAAAGCAAAAATATTTCCAAATAAATATAAATAAAACGCTGTCTGTACTTGTTCAATGTTCATTTTTTTCAAACCAATACTAACATCATGTTTAGCAAATATAAGTGACGTTTGCCACGATTCCTCAGAATCATTGTAAAATTTCCAACGTAACCACATATCAACAAGACCATGTTCCATCAGAGTACTTACTTCGTTTTGTAAATATTTTGTATACGGAGAATTTCTACTCAATGCTATCACATTAAATGTGTTTTGATAATATTCATTAATAAATTTCATTGCAGCATATTTTCGACGATTAATTTTTATGTTAAAAATATATTTATTGAAAACCACGTCAGTATCGTAGCAGTTGATGTTGTCAGTTTCTTTTTTTACACCCAATTTGGAAGGCAACTCATGTAATAATTTATGTTCTGATGTTTTTAATAAACTTACAGCAAATGGATCAATTGCACATGTAAGATCATTTAAAATCATATCTTCAAAAGTATCGATTGGTTGATTGACTCTTGGTACGGTGTTGATTGAAGAAAATCCTGCGGAGTATGTTGTGGATAATAACAACGACGTAACGTACCAAAATGTTATAATCAATTTGATTAAAAAATGTCGGTATTTACGTTCTAAATTGTTTATGGTTAGTATACTTATAATTATAATTAAACATTCACTGAATTTGCGAGTATTTTCATGTCGAGTAAAAGCAATTTGCAAAATTTTCGCCCAAATTAGAACGCTGGCACATATGGCTAACCACACTTGTAAGTGCATGGGTTGAAATATGAACGTGTGTAAAGGTAAAAGGTGTGGTTTGGGTACCAAAAATGTTGATTTTAATTGGGTGTACCATATATAGTCCAAATTGCAATGATTTACGTGCGACAACCAATGCATTGCTATTGAAATATTTCCCTTATTTTCCATCATATCATTTAACATTAAATCCCAACTACTATCGGGGTAATAAAGATATTCAATAGGCCATCCAGACGTAATCGTTGTGAGAAAATAATTTTCAAAATTAAACAACCTATGCATGAAAGTTATCACCTTAACAGTTTCATTTCCAAAAATTGGTTTCCAATCGTTTAAAATTAGATCATTTCTTGTAAAATCGATTTTTTTGCTTGACACATCTAAAATGGTTTTATTTAAATTTAATAAAACAATTTTGGCACAATTTGTTATTTCATTTCTAATTGTTAAATGCTTTTTTGCAATGTAATCATCCTTCAATTCTACCACTAAGATATCCAAAGCATAAAATTTTCCAATCGCGAGTATATTCAGTACTTTTAGATAATTGTACCCTATACAAAACACAATTATTCTATTATGTGGCACGAACGTAAATATTTTTTGGAAGGCTGTTGCTATTTCGGATTTTCTTTCTGTTACCAAAATATACCCCGTTGGTTTGCACAGATAATATTTATTCTCCATATCATCAATGGAAACTGTTCTAAGCGCAATATTCTCTTTCAAAATTGCATCACGAATGTGGGAATCATAAGCACCAATATAATAAATGCAATTTGTATTGTTGAAAGAATAATTTATAATTTTTGCAAAATTACTTATTAAATTGCCATTTATACAATTTACATAAACAATAATTACAGCCCAAGTTTTAAGCATATCGCTTGAATCGATTGAGAATTGGACTAAATTGCGTTTAGTAATTTTACGACAACATAAATAAAAATTAGGTAAACACTCTAAATAATGTTTTAATATTTTTATTGTTAGGTAAACATGTACTTAAACAAATATTTTTAGACCATAAAATTGTTTTGCAGTGTCACAGCTTTGTTTATTTAAATAAGAATTACGTTCTAGCACGCAATTTCCTTCAAAGGGTTTCTAATGGGTGATTTAAATTTTTAAAAATAACTTCAGTTAGCTTTTAGAGCTAACGCAGTTTTGTTGGTCTATTATTTTTATTGGTTTATGGATCGTATTATGCAGCTCTATTTAGCTTTGTTATAAATTTCAAAAAATTTGTATAACTAGAGTCTCAACGTAGCGCTTTTCTTAAGCCTAGTGTTTAAAGGAATTATGGTGGTTTATAAAGTCAAAATTGTGCTTTTTTTTCTATATAAGTTCTTATTGTAATATGTGTGGTAATCTACACAAGAAAATTAATAATAAACTTTGCTGTATAATAAGCAAAGTTAAAATTTACAAAAGAAAATTCATCTTTAACCAACTTACTACCGCCAAGATAACAGATAAAAAAAAGAAAACATAAATTTATTTTAATTATAGCAGTGAAGCGAATTTACATTAAACCCACTAATTACTAAATTCTTAAATTAAAAAAACGTCACGTGACGATAAAATGGCTTCAGAATAATTAAAATTAAATGCAAATAATTAAATTCATATAAATCCAAAAAAGATTTTCGCAACCCAAAAATGGAAAATAAATTAACAGTACAATACAGTTTCACATGTAAAATATACAAACATTTTAGAAGATGTCTTGATGAGCGGCTGAAGCGAAAGAGAAAATGGCTTTAATTCTTGCTCGTGACGCGGACAGGAAATTTACATTTTCAACGTCATCTGTCAAGTCAATACCATTTAAACCAGTGCTTCTCAAACTTTCTTGTGTCGGTAATTATTTTCCCAACCTGCTACGGATCGGTTCAATTGTATATTCAATTGTATACAGAGGCAGAGCAATCTCACAAAATCATGTTGAGGAAAAGGAAACACATCAATTTCAGCGATATTCTACTTTAAATTTTATCCTTAAAGAAGCATTGTGACGCAGGATTGCTTTTTCTTGACAATGTCAAAATTATTAAAGAAAATTTGAAAAATTTCAAAATTTATATCAAATTACATTTTAGCTTACTGCAGGCCCAAAAATCGTGCTAGTAACTTAAAAATTGTGGAAAATAATCTTTATTAAATAGAGAATAACATATTAAAAAAAATGAGATATATTCGGCAATTAGTTTCAAAATCATTGAAGAAAATTTGGAATATGTCTTGATTAAGAGTTTTCGAAATTTATATCAAATTATATTTAGGCTTACTGCAGGCCCAAAAATCGTGCTAGTAACTTGAAAATTGCGTGAGGTAATCCTTATTTAACAGAGAATAACTTGTAAAAAACTGGAAAAATTCTGTAATTAGTTTCAAATATTTAAAAAAATTTAAAAATGTCTTCATTGAGAGATTCCGAAATTTTTATCAAAATACATTTTAGCTTA
>JARJDX010106455.1:0-11051 GCA_030264735.1 Gymnusa sp. GC000175 | reverse complement strand
TCCCAATTTTTGTTAGAAGCTTAAATATGAATTTTCAGGACGATCAGTTTAGCCGTCTGGGCTGTAGAGAGGACACAGACACACAGACAGACAGACAGACAGACACACAGACAGACACACACACAGACAGACACCACTTCGAAATCAACTTTTTTTGAATGAGGGAGGTCGAAAACGGATATTTCCGCAAAAATCTTGACTTTGAAAATTGTCGCGATTACTATACTTTAATTTACTTTGTAAATGAAAGTAAAAGGTATTCTTGATCAAAACATGAAAAAAAAATTAAAATTTATTTAAATATTGCATTTCACTGGTTTTAGACGTAACACCTGACAGGCCATTTCTAATCCATCAAAGTAATTAACTTTCAAATTTCGTTACGCAACAAGAGCCATGAAAAAAGTCCGTTTTGGAGAAAGAAAATTATATAAATAGGTATGTTATTGTATTTATTTCTTCAATTTCTCAATGGTTTTAATCAATTGATTTTGCTTGAAGGTATAACTAAATAACTGCTTTTAGCACAAGGCACCTTAATGGTGAATTTCATTGAGTAATAACTAATTGAACTCTTCCAATGGTATATTTTAATTGCATATATAATCCAAAACAAAAATTGATTATGCATTTAAGCATAACAATTTTTACCACGACTAAAAAAATTAAACGTTCAACACTCGACTTTCCCGTGTGCGAAAAATAATTCGCCCAACAAAAAAATGTTTTAAATAAAAGTTGTTGATATTGCGATTTAAAGAAATTTTATTCATATAAACTAGGACGGGGGTAGGCAACCTTTTTAGTGGT
The DNA here is from genome assembly GCA_030264735.1 of Gymnusa sp. GC000175. Taxonomy (NCBI): domain Eukaryota; kingdom Metazoa; phylum Arthropoda; class Insecta; order Coleoptera; family Staphylinidae; genus Gymnusa; species Gymnusa sp. GC000175. Next base: position 10,241 of record JARJDX010106455.1, on the reverse strand, counting down.
GGCCAACCCTGGCTTGCCTAATGTAGACACGGGCCGTGATTTTCAGTTAGTGACAACATAAAAATAAAATTTAATGCCACAACTTAATTTTTAATAAGGTTACATTAAAATTTTCATCTTAAACAAATAATAATTATAAAAAAACTTACTGCGTTTTGTACACATTTTTCAAAATTAATTAAGAACTCTCGAAGGCCGGAATTTGTAAATAAAATGTGTTAATAAACATGAACTAAATAAAGTACCCACTTTGAGAGTAGTACATTTTACTTTCATTTACAAAGTAAATTAAAGTATAGTAATCGCGACAATTTTCAAAATCGAGATTTTTGCGGAAATATCCGTTTTAGACCTCCCTAATTCAGAAAAAGTTGATTTCGAGTGGGTGTCTGTCTGTGTGTCTGTGTGTATGTGTCCTCTCTACAGCCCAGACGGATAAACTGATCGTCGTGAAAATTCATATTTAAGCTTTTAACAAAAATTGGGAAGTCCCAGTGATTTTTGACTAAAATCCAAAAATAGGAAGTGGTAGTTTATTGGTGAGGTTTTTAGGTTTTTTGCAAATATTTTAAAATCTATTGAGTTTATGAAAAAAACATAAGAGTATAAAAGTGTTTAAAAATAAATTTTACACAAATTTTGTTCCTATCATTTTTTCAGTTAACCCAAAAAACATCTCAAATTAGTAAATGAAAGTCGTGTGGTGACCACACCTCCATTTTTTTATAACAAATTTAACCCTAATACACACCATACAAAACATTTACATGTTTTAAAACCCAGTGGGGCGCTATTTTCATTTCCTAAATCCCAATTTTGCATAAAAATTATATTTCGACTCCCTGTTTAGGGTAATTTTTCCCATTGGACAACAGATGTTTTTTTAAAACGTCAATGTAGTTCAAGTCATATCACTCATGCGTCATCTATAATTGTCCATCTAAGGCCCCTTTAACACGTAGATTCTGAATGAACAATTCACATCTCATATTCAGCTTTACCGAACATTCATATGGAGCCTTTTCACTCGAATATGTATTAAATTAGTAAATGAAAGTCGTGTGGTTTACAGACCTTTATTTTTTATATTTTTTCCATTTAAACATTTTCAAAATAATGCATTGGAAGCAAATTTTAAATAAATTTTGGCCGGCATGACCACAGCCACTAAAAAAAAATCTTGATGTAAATTATATCGAAAATTTATTTATTTTGTTTAGACTTGTCAAAATAAAACTTCTTTCTCAAAAAGAGAGTACCGTCTATTCGATTTTAGAATAAAAGGAAGATGAAGTGGTGTCGAGGGTCGAGGGTACTTGGCGCCCGAGGACAGGATATAAAGTTAAGTTATCAACACAAATGACTATGATTTTTAAATAATTTGAGCTAATCATTATCAAAATTTTAAGAAAAATTGAATATTTTTTATAAGGTATTTGGGATAGTTTTAGTAAAAAAAATTAATAATTTAATAATTAATAATAATGATATTTGTTAAATTGTAGATAATTTTATAATAATTTTAGCAGATTTTGATTGATTTTTGTTAAAATTTGGATAAATTTGATTAAAATTGTTATACATTTGGCTCAAAACTGGGTACAATTGAAATAATTTTGGCCAGATTTTATCAACTTTTGCCAAAATTTATAGAAATGTTGTTTAAAATTGGTTGACTTTTTTTAAAATTGTTAAAAATTAACTAATCATCTAAAAAAAATAAAACAAAAAATTTTCCAATGTATATTTTTTAAGAAAGCACTTGTTTTTGTAATTGATTGAAATTAATTTTAAAGAAAACAACAAAAAAAGTTTAAACGCTGAATAAAAACAATTGAACGTGTCGATTTGGCTCAAAATATAGACAATTTATCCGTTAACAACATATTTAAACCAAAAAATTTTCCAATGTATAGTTTTTGAGAGAGCATTTGTTTTGTGATTGATTGAAATAAACTTTGAAGAAAACACAAAAAAAAGTTTAAACGCTGAATAAAAACAATTGAACGTGTCGATTTGGCTTAAGTTTGCTCAAAATGTAGACAATTAATACGTTAACAACATATATAAAACTCAAAATTTTCCAATGTATAGTTTTTGAGGGAGCACTTATTTTTGTGATTGATTGGAATTAATTTTGAATTAAAATTTTTGCCATTTACATGATTTTGGTTAAAATTCCAATGACATTAGTTAGATTTGATTAAAATTTCAATAATAGTTAGATTTGATTAAAATTTCAATAATTTTGGTTACATTTATGTGATTTTATTTATTATTTGGATTATTTGGGTTAAATATGTAATAAATTAAATCAAATTTGAGCAATTTTTTTTAAATTTTAGTTGATTTTGGTAAAAACTGTGATATTTTCGTCAAATTTAAGCGATTTTAGGCAAAACTTGGATGATTTTGTAGAAATTTACGATTATTTTAATTAAATTTAGGCAAATTAAATGGTGTGTGTGTGATTTTTGCTAAAAAAATTAAAAACAGGCTAGCTATAATGATAAAACCTTACATTCGAATTGAAACCATTGTAGTTTAGCGCAAAAGTTAATTTAAACTAGGCAACCCAAAATACAGTTTCTCTATGAGGGTGATACAAAACATAAAGTACATTTTACTTGCTAATATCGTCATCAATTTATAATAGAGAGTGGTTCTGTATACAAAAAAAAATAAACGAAATACTATATTAATTAAAAACAATTTATCAAGCAAAATAAAATATATTTTGTAAGATGTTTTATTTCAAACTATTTCTTTCTTTAAACAGCTCTAGGCCAAGTTTAAGTTTAAAACATCCAGGGTTTGATTTCCGGACACTAGGTTGTCAATTGTCAAATAAATGACACTCTGGAAAGACGGCGACGACTTTCATACACCGCAATTAACACATGCGAAGAACCTTGCTAGGTCTAGAGCCAATTAGGAGTAAAATCTTAACAATAACAAATATAGTAACAACAAATAATCATTTAAACATAAATTTAATAAATGTAAGAGGCTAAATCTTATTTTTATTTTCCGGTAAAGGGAAAGTATAGTAACAGAGTAATGTATAATCTTTTTTTGAAATTTCATCAAATGTTGACGTTTTGGCGTCCTTTCAACAAGAATTGACCATTTTTGACAAATCTGTGTGCATGCATAACCATTTTCTTGTGCCTTGTCTACAGACTAAACGACTATTCAAATCAACAACAAAATTTATATCTAACATTCTTTTTATTAGATCTGGAACTGTAAAGCTTTTGGGTAAAATCGGTTAATCTAAGTCAGGGGTCGGGGAACATTTTTACCCATTACCCAGAAAAATGTTTCTTTAAATCGATATTACGCCAAAGCGATACTATTTACATTGAAGGATTCATTAAATCCAGCGTTTGGGACATCAATTTGCACAAATTCCTATAGCACAGTCGAACTTTCATAACTCTCGATTTATTTCGCAAATTTTTGCATCAAGATCGCATTTCTTGGTTATTTCTGTAACCTGAATTTTCTATATCTCGAATTTGATGATGATGATTCGACTTAGGGAAGTTCGACTGTATTTAAAAACGCACTTTTTATAATTCTTTGTATTTATATCATTTATGTCTATTAATTCCATACTTCCACAAGAATTTCGTTTTTACCCCGATTGGGGTAATTTACCCCTGTTCCCCGACCCCTGATCTAAGTTAAAGTGTACATATTTTATTAGATTATGTTTTTTTTTTTTTTCTTCAAGAAAGTCGAGTGGAGAACGCAAATTTTTTTTATTTGTTAGCATAACATTATCTTTTAAATGGTTAAACAAAAATGTAAAGATGACTAAAATACAGAAGATTTTTTCTACCAGTTGTGGCAGCTTTTTTAATAAGTCTGTGACATTTACAGAGAATTTGATTTTATTTGATAACTTTTTAAGTAACCTAAATGTGGACGCAGATATTTTTTACATGCACTACTACCGTAAATAATTGCTACAAATTTGCATTCATTTTAGGGTTGATTAATATTCAATTTTTAAATGGATGAATTGTGTTTTTTCTCTTTTTTGAAAACAAAAATAAAATTTATAGTATATTAATATATTTAGCAATAAAAAGGACGATCGAACATATTTAATTGTAATCTTTAAAATAAAATATGAATGATTCCATTATTAATGCAAAAGATATATCCACATTTTAAAAGTTTAGCGTAAGTATTTGCATTATTAAATAATTTGTTAAAGAGAAAAAGATAACGACTTTAAAACTTGTATTTAGCAGATATCAATTGCACATGCAAAACAATACGACTAAAATTTGTTATCTCTGGTCTTGACGTCATTCGATTTCATGACCCAGTTTTATCAGAGTAATATTAAATTGAGAAAGGTCCTTTTCTTAAATGTCTTGCTTCCCTACACGCGCGTCCCGGGCAGGTCGATCTGAGGGTGCGCGACCCACTAACCCAGTTTTCCGTCGCGACGCTCTCCACCCGATGACGTCCGTCTCGACCTGACCTCAGCCTGCAAATCGCAATTGTGCCACCTACTAACTTGCATTCGTTTCTAAAAGGCTTAAAAACACAATTTTTAACAGGCGATTAGATAAGTCATCTTACGTTTGAAAGTAAATAGTAGTTTGATTGAGTATGTGCTTTGCTCAACGTAGAAAACCTGAAAAAATTTAGCGAGTTTTTAATTCAGCGCACGCATAAATTGTTCATTGCGCTCATGTAGGTACATATATTTTATTATTTATTTTTACTTGTTGATTCCCCCTCTGGCGAGATACAATGCAAAAATCTGTGCCAATGTCATGCGACGACCTGAATTAATTCGCGTGGCTTTTAAAAGATATTAAAATTTTAAATTGAAATTGCGATGTAAGGAAATTTCAATCTTCGTAAATACACATCCTATGATTAAAATAGCTACTCTCTTCAACAAAGAGTTGCATTTCAACTAGTGCATTGCCATCTGAAGACATGCCAAAATAATGCCACGTGTACTATTATACACATGCATGCACCAAAATAGCTCACTCCTTTCTTCTATACAGAAATAAACTTGCGAATTATACACGTGTAAAAACTTATCTGCTAAAAAAAGATAATATAAAAAGTAAACAAATAAAACGAATTTTTTTATAGAATTATTTGTAAGTAGTATTTTATTTAAAATATATGAGATAGACACTTAATCTCTCAACGAATAAATTTTGTTGCATAAAAATAATGAAGCTTATGATCTATAATTATTTTAATACGTAGTCTTAAAGTAGGGCATGATTTTTTTTCTCCATTATACATCTTTATTTGAAAAGTTTGTATGTAATTTAGGTAAATTCAGTTGGATTTCTGAGAGTACGAACAAAGCATTTACATTTATTATTACACAAGAACGGAGCAATTATTCAAAACAGTTTCTTTTGCAATTCATATATTATTACCATTAACCGTGTAATTGGGTCAGAAATGTTTATTAGTCCTGATAATTGTTATCGTTCACATTCCGTGTCAATATTTGAGCGAATACACTCGATATATTAATATTTATGTATACATCAACATTACAATGCAGTATGTTATTCCTTTTTTTGCCGAATGCTCCTTATGAAAATACTTGTTATCAAGACCCTTCTTCCCGTCCCATTGCGTAACACGTTTTTTGTGTGATTTTAGTTGGAGGCAGGAAGCAATGTGACTAGAATGACCGTAGGCCATGGCACGCGCAGCGCAGGCGCTCAGGTGGTTCGATAAAACAGAAGAGACCGGCTGCACCTGCACTTGAACTGAACCTGACCTATAATAGAAGTAGAGTCTAGGGGTAGCCTAGATAAACTAGAAATAGATCGGCAGGCACATGGAGTAGTGGGTCAAGGGGACCCTGTAGGATGCGGGGGGAACTAGTACGGAAAACACTCAACACAATCATGATGCAAAGAAGGGAGAGAAGAAACGAGAAGAGCGCCCGGGAAAGGCGTAACCTACATCAACCCGACACACACACGGAGAGAACGGAGCAACGTTGCCACTTGTACGTGCCGTTCTAATTAACAAGGGAACCGGACGTCAACCAGACACATCAAAGTAAAAATTAGGGTTAAAAAATTAATAAAACATTAAAACAATATCCATTTTTTAAACTGTAACCAAATTTCACTTTTCTTACGTAAATAAAAATTATACTTCATTGCGATGATAGTGTTTTGTTTTGAATGAATGAAATGTCACTTGACAGACGGAGAAAGTATCGTGGAAGAAAGAGTTAATTTTCGCTTTCGGATTTACTTTCGCAAAAGTGAATCTATCGCCAGAGGTAATAAAATTGAAATTCACGATCGTTGCGAGAACAAGAACAGGTTTGCGTGGAACGTTATGAAGAGCGCGACATCATGGTAGATTCAATGTGTAAGATGAAATGTTTTACCTTCGGAACTAGCAGAAAAAGGCACTTCCAATTCAACATTATCGTTGTCATTTGTGAGTTCCAGGTGGACGTCAGCCGTCACCAAAGAAACAGTGGTAGGAGCGGCGCCGTTTTGACTCTGGCTGGTAGATGCGGCAACAGTGCTGGGTACGCTCATACTTGTCGCTTCTTGATGCATTGTTTACCCCGATTTGCACAGTTTGCCAGTAATGATGGCGATATTAGAGACGACACGCAGATGACCCGACGCCCCGACCTTCAATTGCACCACGGCCCCACGCAATTACGCGTTTTCCACGCACCGTACATGAAAACCGAACGTCTTGGAAATGTAGGTCTGTAGGCCACTTCGCTTACACTTTGCATCAGACAGACATGAGCACGACCAGAGAGTCAAATCAGCAACCCTATTCTAATAATCCGGACACGTTAAAAAACAAACAAAAAACCCACATTATTATCTTTAAAAATATTTCTTTATTCCACCCTCTACATTATCAACCCCTTATCACCTGCAAATTGAGTTGCAATCGTGTACGCACGTTTCGCAACTTTCACGAGAATATCTGGGTCACAGCCTCTAATCGTGCGCAATTTACGCGTAATAGTTACCTAATGTCTAACTAACGCATGTGGAAATAGATTAGTTACTGTCCTTTTATTTTTCACAAAAAAAATCCGCTATTTTCCTTTTTTCGAAAATTAAATTGGTACGGACTATCTATTGACTAGTGTGGAGGAGGCGCGCGCTGCCGGAACAGTTTGAAATCGCCCGCCAAAACAAATTCGGGTCAAGTGGAACGAAAACGAGAGTGATTGCAGTTAATTTGCTCACGGTCTGTCTAAACGTTGCATATTGCGACATATAATGAAATCTTAATTTTTATAGTTGTAATATATTTAATTTTAAATACATGCAAAGAAACGCCAATATATATATTTTTTTAAATCATAATAAAACCTAGTAATAAAATATACTCCTCATGTACAAAAAATTCAAATATTTTAAGGATAAGATCCTAATTCAAAAGAAATAAAAAGTAAACTTCCCCTAACAAAAGTTTGTCAGGGCACGGGGTTATCATTTATCATTGGGATATTATAGTAAATAAATAACAATATCGCTACGATTTTCTCCTAGGTAAGAGACTCTTAACAATCTAACACTTACCACCACATATAATTTATGTGGCAAAGGCGATTAGATCAATAGCCAATTGGAAATAATATTCCAACAAACAAGTAATTTATCTCAAAAACTCTTTAGATTTACCAAAAATTTTAGGAGATATGTCAAAAAACATGTTTATTATAATTGTTTTAGACAATTAATTTAGTAACTTTGGTCCTAATATCAGTAGCCTAGTCCAAAATGAGGAGCACCTGAATACTTCACCTTACATAAAAATGCATGTCGAATAGATAGATTATGATAAAGTAACAAGATTCTTCTTCCTTAAATGTCATGTCCTCCTAGAACGTTGGCTACCATCACAGCTAATTTGAGGCGTAACCAACGATATGTACTATCTATATACATACATGTCGTTGGACCTAACCTAACCCACAAAAACATGAAAATTAAAAAAAAATTGATTTAGCATCCTCAATGCACTCTAGTGGCATTCTCTAATACTAAACTCCTGATTTACAAATGAATCCATGGATGGTAGTACGTTAGTATCAAAAAGCTATGCAAATTTCACTGTTGTCAAGAAAAACTAATTTTATCTCCATATAATTCTAATGGATTAAGCCACTATTGCTCTCCTAGCCTTATTTAATCTTGTTCACAGCAAGTCTGAAGAGTTTACACCATACCAATTCCGCAAATTTTGCAACCATGATGTTTTCCGACTTCCTGGACTGCGTTTGCCGTACGTCGTCAGCTTAGGACTCCCCTCCTGGCGCATAGCCCTCTGCTCAGCCTGTAATGCACATTACAGGTGGACCTACAGTTTAGCGTATAATGCCGTACATACATACATATTCTGCAATAGTCTGTACTTCACGTCTTTCATTTTTCATTACGACTTTAAAGATTTTACCTTGTATATATGTTAAAATCTTTTCCTACTGTAGACGTTTCGGATTTTTATAGACAATCTGGCTAAATGGTAACTAAATCTTTGAGTGCAAGCTTAAAGAAATATAAATTCTTATTGGATTACTTATAGAAGACAACCAAAGGCCTTATTTTATCTAGTCTTAAAAATTATAATACACCTACCTGGTTTTTGAGATCAACATTTTTTTTTGTCATAAAATATATGAAACACTGCGTTTATGCGTTATTTTAATGCACTATATTGGCGTCTAAAAATATTATTAAAACCCAAAAAGTAAGGTGACTTACTATTATTGTTTAAAACATTGGAAACTAGCCTAACCTAACCTAAATTTTGAGTAGCTTCTTCGCAAAATTGTTTCAAATTGGAAAAACGACTAAAATATAAAATTATGACAGCTTAGTGGCGTGGTGGTATGCACCCGGTTTCGGTTCAAAAGATCCCATGCTCGGCGGGTTGTTTATTTTCCAATGGGAAAAATTTACTGTAATATTGAAAAATTAAAGTCACGTGTGATGTTCTGATGTTGAAAGATCGATATTTATTATAATTATTATCAAATCAATGATAATAATAATTTTTCAAAAATTCTTTATTCTTTGTTTTAATATTTAGATAATTTATTATAATTAGAAGTTCTTAACAGTAAAAACATAACCTCATTAAACTATGCCAAACACTTTTATTTTGCTATGAGGGTAATCCCCTCAATTTTTTTTGTTACATAATAGGCTACTTTATACACAGGAACGTTTTAAAGGTTGAATATTTATAGGGGGTTCAAAAAATGCAAAGGAGTACTTGAAAGAAAAAAAAAATACAAAACTTCTAACCTGACAAAAATGGTGGTCAGGTTACCACATGACTTTCATCACATGATAAAATTTATTAAGCTGAAAAATAAATTGTAATTTAGAGTAAAATTAAAGTAGGTATATTGTCACAATCTTACAAATTTGTGCAAATCATATCAATTTCAACGAAAATGGCCCTAATAAGAGCAAAATTAAACTGAAAATTTAAATATTAAAGAAAATGACTTAAATTTAATCAAAAACATGGCAATTTAAAAAATTGGCCAAATATAACGAAATTCATATTAATTTCAACATATATTGAATTAAATCATGTTTTTTTTCAAATACATATTGGTAAAATTTTATCAAAATTATTTAAATCGCTTGAATTTAATTTAAAACATCGCAATTTAAACCAAAAATTTGACATTTGTATAAATTTTAATGTAAAATATTCTAACTTAAATAAAACATATATATTTTAAAGGGAAATTGACTATATTTAATCAAAATTATTAAAATGTTCTAAAATTGCTTAAAATTAAACAATATTAACAAAAATTCAACCAATTTTCCCAAAATTATTGGTTTAACCAAAATCATCTAAATTTTGACAAAAAACGTCAAAATTTTGTCAAAATTATCGAAATTTTTATCAAATGTGTGAATTTTAACAAAAAATGCTCATATTTGACTAAAATCTTTGCAATTTTAATCAAATTCGTATGAATTTCAACAAAAATTGCTCTAATTTGACCAGAATTTTTGCAATTTTAATCAAAATTAATATTTATAAAAAAATTGTTTAAATTTAAACAATTGGGAATTAACTTTAAACGACACGCCGTCTAGCGGCAGATTGTGAACTAACTCGAGTCGGTTGACATTCATTGTATTTATATGAAACTCTTATGACAAATAAGTTTTTTAATTGTTAAATTTTAAATATTTTCTGTTTTGTGT
>JARJDX010106442.1:0-10409 GCA_030264735.1 Gymnusa sp. GC000175 | reverse complement strand
GAAATTCTTTAATAGCAGGATATTCTGTGATAAATAAGCAACAGAAACTAAACCTTAAATTATTACAAACAGACACATCTGATGAACCCAATTACGAGAGTATGCCAAGTGAATCTGACCCCAATTACAGTAAACTGGGTAGCGAAACAGACCCAAATTATGAATCCGTTGGCCAAAATGACCCAAATTACGAAAGCGTTAAATATTTGGATGTTACATACGAACGTCTAAACACCGATGACGAATCCAGCAAGACTGATTCAAATTCAACTAAGGCAGACAATAAAAACTCAGGGTACGAAACTGTGGACAGTTGTCATAGCAATGGGGATAAAAATATTATCATAGACCCACCTTATGAGAAACTTAATGATGAAGAAAATAGTAAAACAGACTCTGAATCTTCAGGTTATGAAAAAATTAGTAGACAACCAATAAACGATTTGAAAGAATCGTTTGAACATAACAACGATTACGAAACTATCAAAAGTGATAAAAATAGTGCTGATGGTATTAGTGTTGAGGATGAGATTTTTGAGGTATAATTTATTTTTAATTAGATCAGCGGTTGCCAAACTTTAGTCCGCAGACCCTTGGGGGTCCGCGTATAGCCGTGCTAAGAAAGCTACTAACAATAATGCGCCTCTCTTTATTAGAAAACACATGGGAAGTAAACGGTCGCACGTTTACCGATGAAGTTTTGCAAAAGTTTCAGAACTAGAAAAAGCTAATTTATTACGCGGGTCATCAAACTAGTTTGAGTTCATGCAAAATTGCTGATCGTAAAGGTTGGCTCTCTGGGGTTACAGCCCATTTATCTCTGTAATTAGGGTAATCCTGGGTCCGCGAGCCAACAGTAAGGTGCCCACTTTCTCGTATTCGCAAAGCTAGCACATGCAATTTCTTATTTTTGTCAACTAAAAATTTTTATAGTATAAAGGCTCCACAAAAAATACTTTTTTTTAATGCGGATCGTGAATACAAAAAGTTAGGGAACCGCTGAGGTAGATGATAATTATTGTGATATCAAGTAAATATATCAAATTTTTAATGTTTTTATATATAATGATTCAAATTTGATTATTTTTATAACCAAAAAACTGTATGACTACAGTAAGTAAACCTATTGAATACTTAAATATTAATAAAATGAGGCAACTATAATTCATGTAAGTTTTCTTACTCTCGGGTTTAAGTCGCGTATTTTTATTGGTTGTTGCCAACGTTTTGCCCGCCATTGCAGGGAGCATTCTCAAGGCGGAAAAGTCCGATGACTGAGAATGCTCCCTGCAATGGCGAGCGAAACGTTGGCAACAACCAATAAAAATACGCGACTTAAACCCGAAAGTAAGAAAACTTACAATGTTACATAGTTTTTACGCAATTAATTATCAAAATGCGTTTTTCATAATTTTGAAAATTTATATTCAACTAGCCATAGCAAATTTTTGATACATTAAAAGTTTTTAATATGTTATTCAGGGATTAATTTCATATATTTTGTGCAAATTTGGTGTAAATTAATACGCATAAATTGTCGTAATTAGGTATAGAAGTGCATTTTTCATAATTTTGCATAATTAATCACATAAAACCAGACTTATATTGGGTCGCACAAAAAAGAGTAAATATTTTATTAGCTTAAATGAGATTTGTAGAAGGTGGTAATCCTAAAACCAGTACAAAATATATATGTATCTTTCAAATCATTTTAGATTTAGAGCTTCCTTGTAGACTTCCAAGAAAAAAAAACTCTCACTTCGCACTTCCATTCGTAGTGTTCCAGAATTCTAGAAACCAAAATTTATATGTAATCGTCGTATTTTTGATTAACGGAAATTGTGAGACTGAATTTATAGATTGAAAGCAGGTTTGATTCATAACTATTTACAAAACATTAATTAGTAATTACTTGCTGAACAATTTATATATCCAGTTACGAATTAAGGAAGAAAAATGATCTTTTGGGTGATTTCAACTCGCTAGGTTACAGTCGAACTTTCCTAAGTCGAATCATCATAGTTCACTAAAAAAATCAAGATATAGAAAATTCGAGTTATAAAATTAACTACAAAATGCGATCTTGATGCAAAAATTTGAGATATAGAAAAATTTGACTTATAGAAGTTCGAGTTATGGAAGTTCGACTGTAATTAAAAATTATGTTTACATCACATCCAATTATAATTATTATTTTCAATAATTTTCTCATTGAGTTCAATGTGTAGCAATACCTTGCATAGTCCGAATTCACTATTGGTGCGTTTAGACTACGCGAAACAAACTCGCTTAGTTTAGACGTGGACGGTACCGCGAAACTTGTTGCGCGGTTAGCCAAACCCCAGTAGGTTTATTGCCGCGCATCAAAGAGAATCGCTACGCTTTCGCGTAGTGTAAACAGCGTAACTTGTTGCGCGCCAGCAAATTGACAAAATAAACCAAAACATTGTTTCACCCAAACTGACGGCTCAATTTTTTTCGTGCCTGTTTCGCTCTGTGTAATGTTAAAATCGAGACAACCGTTCGTTTTCGCTAAACAGTTTTGCGTAGCGCGTAGTCCAAACGCACTCAACATTATTTTTTGTACATAAATTTTCGGTTTTTCCTGTTATGTTACATCTTAACCGTGTAATATAACGGGAAAAACCGAAAATTTATGTACAAAAAAATAATGTTGTGAACTCTTTTGCGGTTAATTTTTAAACTGAGTTAAAGTTATGCGCTACGATATTTTATTATTTTTGGGAATTCTCTGTTGTATATGTATGTAGACCACGAGAATGTTCCTCGAATATCCCCGACTGTTTATAATCGAAAAAATCGAGGAACGTTTTACTGGGTTATTGGTGATACAGACCTTACTTGGTCTACGCGAGGTATTGCTGTCCTCTGTTATTTTATCGAAGAGGCACTGAATTTGTAAGTCATTTTTACATTATGAAAGTTAGAAATTAAGCTCCTAGTTAAAAAAAACAGACTTTAATGCTAAAAACGGACTCTTCCGATTTTAAAATAGCCAACATCCGGAACGGAAATGGATTTAGCCAAAAAGTTTTACGTAATTTATAAAATAGAATGCAATGATGCAAAAATCTAGGTAAAGTAGATTGGCAAAATTAAAATTTAGTCTGAAACATTCTCACTTGCCAAATGATATGTGTATTGGTGTTAAAAAAATGAATTTTGTTAACGAAAAGTTTTAATTTTAAATTGATCTAAAGAATTGTATAATTTCCTCACTAGAGTGCAAGAAAATGTTGATTTATCTGCTAATATCGCCAAATGTTCATTTAACTTACTGGTGTTGTCACAAAATGTTATTTATGTGTCACAAAACGTTAATTTATTTAAAAATTTAATTTACTACAAAATGCTCATTTACTTTAGTACATAGTACTATTAAAGTTCATTTATCTTACTAGTGTCAGAAACCTCACTGTTGTATGTTCATTTACCTCACTGGTTGTATGCTCATTTACTGTTAATCATGTCACAAACTCTTTATTTACATTCTCTTGCGCTGGTAATTTCCAATTTTAAGTTAAGAAAACTGTAGTGCCACGGAATTTTTATTGTTGTTATTATTTATGTATTTTATTAATTATGTAAATTATAAATTTAAACTGTAATACTGGCAAACAGCAATTTGTATAAACAAATTTACAACATTGGAATTAGAGAAAACAATATATCAGAACTTTTACTATTTTTTAACATCTAGAAAACTCCTAAACCATCTCCAAATCCGTTTTTGTGGCGTTAAAATAGATTTATTTGGCTACAAAATGTACTTTTCAGGTGTCCATTTGTTTACGAGTTAAGGCTACGGTCACATATTTTATAAGAAAAGCATGCTGATCACGATTCCGCAACCCGTTTTTTAATTCGGGGCCTGGTTTGTCAGAAATTCGTATTCTAAGTTGGAAAATTTCAAAAAATCATTTTTAAAACGCACTTAAGCACATTTTCTGAGCTTATTAAAAGCCTTAAAATTTTTCAGCCTGGTTTATTTCGTAGTTAAGACAATTGTCTACAACCTGCTTTAAAGAAATTTAAATTCTGTCAGCTCGTTTGGAAGATACGTGCAAAAAAACTTGAAAAATTTCCATACATTCGGTCAGAAAAATATTTTCGAATTTTGAAAATTTTCAAATCGCTCATTATTACATATTTTATGAAGAAAAGCATGCTGATTACGATTCCGCAACCCGTATTTTAATGCAGGGCCTAGTTTGTCAGAAATTCGTATTCAAAGTTGGAAAATTTCAAAAAGTCATTTTTAAAACGCACATTTTCTGAGCTTATTAAAAGCCTTAAAATTTTTTGCCTAGTTTATTTTGTAGTTAAGACAATTGTCTACAACCTGCTGTAAAGAAATTACAATTCGGACAACTCGTTTAGGAGATACGTGCAAAAAAGTGGAAAAATTTTCATACATTTGGTCAGAAAAATATTTCGAATTTTGAAAATTTTTCCAAATGACTGCAAATGCCCAAACCATATGAGTTGTTTATTTTTTATGGATTCCCCAATAGGTTCTTGACATTTTACAGCCAAAAACTTAATTTTAAAAAATTGTTTTTATTATTGCCGCTTGAAAAAACGTTTTATTAACGATTTGCCGAATTTTGGGATTTTATTTCGCTCGCTCGTCTTCGTCTTTATATGATTTACATAGAGCAGTTTCTATGTATTTCCTTGCCTGATAAGGGCCCCTCAGAATACCTGTGATAAGTTGTAGCTTTCTTCAAAATAGTCGCAGGTAGTACTTTGCAGTTTTTAGGCAATTTGGGCTTATTACCCCCTTAGCTTGTCCGCAATTGAAGAAATCTTTTCATCGCGCTACATTAGCGTATTAAGAGTTTTTCTTTCAGTTAATTAATAAGGATTTTTAGAGGGGTGTAATAACGGACTACTCCGCCGAAGATTCTTCCTTGAATGTCAGCCTATTAGTTGCATTTGTTGTAATTTTAACAATATACATTGTAAATTGTGATTTCTTAAAGTGGAAATAAAATCAAATATTTAAATATGGACTCTTGACCTCGATAACTAATTGATATGTAAGAATAATTGTGGGAATGAACATATATTTTATTAGAACATATTGATTGTGTTATTATTTTTAAACCCCAATTTGTTACCAATGAATTCATGACGTAATTTAAATAAATAAATTTCTCAAGGAGAAATCCTTAATGAATATTTTATATGTCTTATAGAATTTTTTTTATGTCGTCGTCATCGTCTTTCTTTCATGATATGCCAAGTCATGGAACAGAATATTGAGGATCCAAGGTTAACTGAGGAAAGACTCAGGTAGATAATAGAAGACTTGGATGTCTTCACATGAATAACCTAAGTTAGCATTAGGCTATCAGGCTGCAGTGTTAGGGATGCAACAGATCTATAATCACCCCATAGAGAGAAAAAAGTAAATAGTTGTAGGAAAAAATAAAAACAGAATTTTAATGGTAGCAAGAATTGCATCCAAATGTCCAGGACTCCGGAGTACCACATGGCTTGAGAACTTCCGCATAAATCCCAACATCCCTGTTCATGAAGGTTGCTGATAAAGTCTAAATTGTGAAGCTGGTGGGCAGTACAAATAAGAAGAAGAAAATTCATACAAAAAGAATGAAAAGTAAATAATATATGAAGACCCAGAGGAATGGACGGATATGGATATATGAAGAAGGAACAGGCAATATACCCCAGATGAAAATGAGCAAGAGAAGGAAGAAAAATAGTTAAAAGTATATTAAGGATGTTGTAGACAAGTAGTATGAGCCAAAAAGCAGAAAAAAATGATTTTTTTGTTCAATTTAAAAACGGGACGATGTAGAAAAAAGGAAATATGAAGCACAGAAAAGCAAAAACAAAAATAAGAAGGGTAAAACGTATTCAAAGTTAGAACATTTCTTAAATCCTTGATTTGAGCCCTTTTGAAAACACCAGATTAAGAGCAAAAAAAATGCTCACGCCATTTTTTATTCAAAAAAATTATCTGCAAATCGTGATTAAATAGCACCAATTCTTCAAATCGTTATGATTTCCGTCCTAAAAAAAGTAATTTGAAACGCGTAACTTTTTGCGTGATTACAAAGTAGAATAAAAATGAGAAATGGATCAAACGTAATAAAAACGAATTTAATATTAATTTCTAGCGCAACAAGTTGCAAAAACGCTATCATTAGCCTAGTATTTAGTGCTATAAATAATTAAAACGCCAAAGACCACAACAAAAGCAACCCTACCCTGATGACTGTTATCACCTCGCCACCATTCAGGACGTGGTTGCTATAACAACGCTTTCAACCATAACACAAGTATGACATTAATTATTCCTGAACTTGTACCCGATGATGTCAAATTTATGTGTTTTTTGCGCTCCTCGTTATTAATTTTTATCTTTAATTACGAGATGTGATAAAATCGTGTTTGTTTTTCCAAAAATGTCCAAAAATGACGAACTTAATCCTACTAATGTGCATGGAAACGTTCCCAAATGGTTGGAAGATATTACAGAGTAAGCAACCTTCACGGCTAAATTTATTTAAATTATTAGTAATTAACATTGAACTTATTTCAATTTTTACAATTTAATTAGCTTAATAAGTAATTAAAATAATACTTATTCATAGGGTGGTAAAAAGTAAAAGTGAAAGAAGCAGTGCGATTTCTTCGAGAAGATCAAGTTTGCATAATTCTTTAAGCAGCTTGGAAAACACAAATTCTTCAGATAATTTAATTCTATCGTAAGAACTATTTACTTAGTAAATTAACGTAATGCGGAAAATTAAGTTTTAGTCGGCCAACTTCTTCAGCTAGATATGGAAGAAGGGCTTCAGCCACTAATAAAGCGTCCAGTGCAAATAAATCGCTGAAAAATGCTGAATATTTTGGGCAAAGTTATGATACCTCCAATTTGGAACGTAAAGAACATCAAGATTCTTTGGAATTGTCTTGGAAAAGTCTTAGCTTGTTCCAGCGATCACATAAAGGTCGATTAGATAGTGCCAAACCCTTTGAAGAACCACATAGACTTTGTGGTTAGTATTTTTCCAATTTTTTTTTCTTCAAAACTTACTTTGCGGCAAAAGTTGCTTCTTCCTAATATTTTGGCCTTAATAGCACCACATTTAGTGCAATTAGGAGAAATGACTTATATTAATTTTTTGTTTAGGTTTTAAAGAACCTATATTATCTTCAGTATCATCGGTATCACCAAACTCCGATTATGACCAAGCCTACAGTCCGTCAATATTCGAAGAAGTGCCAAGTCGTAGTCGAAGCGAAATGTCTTCGTATTTGCCCCAATTCGTATACTCAAACATACGAAAGGCCACAGAATTTCCCGAAAACATGCTTTCTACCACGATCAACAATTTCCACATGATAGGCAAATCCAAATCTTCGGAAAACGTTTTCAATCACAAAATCGAAACGAAGGAAAAACTGTACGATGAAAGTTTGTACTTCGGAAGTGGGGACAGTTTGAATTCCACCCTGATTAACAGCAAATTGACTGATTACAGACTTAAAGTGGCGAAAGAAAATGAGCTCAGACAACAGATTATTAACGAGTTGTTGGCGGAAAATGAGAAGATTACGCAACAAATTGATAGGTCGCCCAGTTTGGATGATATTCGTAAAGCTAACAAACTCTTTAGTGAAGTTTCCAAATTGAAGAAGACTACGAAGAAACATGTTGATGAGGCTCCTGCTGAAAGTGCTTTTATTATTCCTGAACTTCCAAGCGGAAAAATATTGTTTTTGGATATTTTATCGACGTGGGGTGATAAATATTATGTGGGACTTAATGGAATTGAAATATTTGGAGAGGATGGTTCAATTATTAAAGTAGAAAAGGTAATTTTACAAATTTACGCCAAAAATCTTACAAATTCTTGCTAAAAGCCCTTTAAATTCTGGCCAAAAATAATTGTTGGTAAACATCTTGCAAATCCTTACCCAAATTCTTGCTCAAAATCCTCCAAAAAACATTGCCAAAATTCTACAAATTCTTGTTTAAAAACCTACAAATTCTTATCCAAACTCTTATAAATTCTTGTTCAAAATTTTAGAAATTCTTGCCCAAAACACATTCTACAAATTTTTACCCAATATGACCAAAATTTTAAAAAGTTTTTCTAAAAATGCACGTTCGAAACGTTTCAATTGTAGATAAGTGCCTTACCTCCAGACGTCAACGTTTTGCCCGAATGCAAGAATGATCCTCGAGTAGTAACAAATTTACTGGACGGAATTAATCGAACTCAGGATGATGTTCATTTGTGGTTAGCACCTTTCAATAAAGGAGAAAATCACACGATAACGATTGAGTTTGAAGAAATTTCTGTGGTCTCGATGATCAGGATTTGGGTACTTTGAGTTAAATGGAAAAAAAAACCTTTTGTACAAGTTTTTTTTTTGCAGAATTATAATAAATCAAGGATACATTCGTATAGAGGGGTAAAAGATATAATCATGACCCTTGATAATCAAACCATTTTTGTTGGAGAAATCGCCAAAGCGTGTGGAGGGATTATAGGTGGTGTTGATGCTTTTGGTGATGTACGTAAAAAAAAATTCAAAATATAAAACGTGTAAATATTATTTCTGATTTCATTGTTTTATCTTCCATTCTTTTTTGTGCTTTTTTGTTTCATTTGCTTCTATTTCAGATTTTTATTGTCCATTCTCTCTTGTTTTTATGATTTTTTCTACTTCTTTTGCCACCATTCATGTTCAGCCCATGACTAAAATTCTTCTTTGATCCTTTGAACAACTATAATTAAAAACATATCTTCTACATTTTTTTACGAAACATTTTTTCTTTGATTTTTTTTAGATTTTTAGAAGCCGTTTCCTAACGTTTGTCTTATTTTTAGACAATTTTGTTTACAATCAATGAAGACATTTTGGAATTAATATCCAAAAACGATCATGCCTACCCTACACTTACCTCAGCAAAAATTGAAAGTCCAATTAATAATGAAGAAAGACCTCCTACCTCAGCCCTCAACACTAGTGTAAGTCATTTTTGCTCTCTCTGCACTTTTAACATAACCCCGATGGTATGGTGCTACTAGGAATTGACTATTTGCAAGGTTGTTTCCTATACCTTTTTGGTCCAAAATTGATAAAGTGCTTTTTATATTTTGTAAACATTCGCAAATATGCTTTTAAGGTCTTTTTGGTAAATATGAACAAGGTACTTTGTCAATTTTGGTGGCTCAATGCCTAACTTCAACCAAAATTCAAAGAATTAATAAAAAAAAACTTCAAGTTTCAACACTAGTGTAAGTAATTTTTCCTCTTTTATCGGTCCTATAACATAAACCTGAGGGTGTGGTGGCACCACAAATGGACCATTCATTGCTTCAATAATTGATTAAGTGCTGTGTTTATTTTTGGACCACCTGCAAGGCTACTTTTCATACATTTTTCTAAAAAATTGACAAAGCTCCTTTTGCTATTAAACACCTTATTTCCTAACATTTATTTCCAAAAAAATCTCAATTTTTTTCGTTTTTTATTTAGGATGGTGCAAATATGAGACCTTACACAGGCCTGGTGGAAGAAAAATCATCCATCGAAGATGAGGAAGAGCAAATTTTACTGGGCGCCAAAAAACTGGAAATAATTTTAATGTCGAATTGGGGTTTTGCAAATATAATAGGGTTAACAGGCATTGAAATAATTCAGGGAAGCGATACAACAATTCCAGTAACAGAAGCCAACATAATTTGTGACACGACCTCACAACGTTCACTCTTAAGCCGAATTTTCAACGGCGAAAACGTCACCACCGACAGCTCGAATATGTGGTTCACCAAATACAGTTACGGAACACCAATAAGCATAACAATAGAATTCGAAAATTTCGTTTATATCTCAGGCATGTTCACAATAATTCCGGCTTTAGATGTTTCTTACCTACCTTGCTCCCGTTCCAGGCTTAAGGATATGGAACTACAACGCAAATTTAGAATTAACGTACGCGGGTGTCAGCAGGATTAAAATTTTCTTGGACGGCAAACCAATTTCCAATCCATTAAACAACGACGATATTTTCGTTCTAAGACGAGCGCCCGGCAACGTGCATTACGATTTCATCCAGGAAATTCTCTTGGGAAATGGCGATTTCAACATACACACTCTTGATATTGCCCCCAGTTTTATTATTTCCGGACACGACCGGGAGGAATACGAAAGTCCTCTAATGCCTGAGGGTTTCGTTTTTCAAATTATTATTTTTTCCACGTGGGGCGATCAATATTATTGTGGTCTCAACGGTTTGGAACTTTTTGATTTTAAAGGAAGAAAAGTTTATTTGGAAGAAAGCAGTAAGTACAGAAATTTTTACGAGCACTTCCGTTACTATATTTAGAAGAGCTAGTTTC
>JARJDX010106414.1:0-11295 GCA_030264735.1 Gymnusa sp. GC000175 | reverse complement strand
GATCTAAATTGACAAAAACTTCTTAAAAATGTTAAAAATACTCTCGAAAATGTCAAAAATATTAGTTAAAATGGCAAAATACGTTCCATAATGTTAAATTTTAGAAAACGTTTTCCAGAAATGTCATAATTTGTTCAAAAATGTCAACAATTTGCTGGAAATTGGATAAAAATCTTTAGAAAGATTAATAATTCGTTATCGAAAGCCAAAATTTATTAGAAAATTTCGTTTAAAAATTTAAATTTCGCAAAAAAATGAAAAAATTCGTTTAAAAACGTGAGGAATATGCTGAAAAATGACAAAACAACTATTTTCAAGTTTTAAAAATTTGCTACAAATTCGTTCCCAAATGCTTGAATAATGTAAAAATACGTTGGAAAAGAGAAAAAATTTGCTTAATATCTCAAAACTTTGCTATAAAGAGTCAAACTTTGTTCTAAAACGTCAAAAACTCCTTTCAAAAAGAAAAAAAAAATTAATAGCAAAAATATGCTCGAAAATGGCAAAAATTATAAAAAATCGTAGTAATATATCAAAATTCGTTCAGAAATGTTAAAATTTATGTAAAAATATATAATTAGTAAGCGGATTTTTTAAAAAAAATATTAACAATTTTTAAAAAAAAATTTTGGAATACGTCAAGAATATGCTCGATAATAGCAAAGTTTGAAAATGTAAAAACTATCTTTACTCGCAATTTTTTCATTGTGAAAAACAATCTTTAAAGAGGCAGGGGAAAACTGAAAAACCTAACCAACATATGGTAAAAACTACCACTATTTCGTTGATCATTTTGTCTATGTCTGTGTGTGTTTATGTGCTTTGTGCAGCCCTCCACTACGTAATTAAAAGTAATTTTTTATTTTATATTTTACATTATAAAATAAAAAATTGGGTCGTGGTACGATTTCAAAGAAATATGTTGGGTCGCGCAACAAAAAGGTTGAGAAACGCTAGAATACTAACACTAATTTATTTTATAACAGCTCTAGCTATGGCAAGGGTTCCATGATCCGTAGAAATACTTTAAGGGTTCCACAAAAAAAAAGTTTGGGAAACCGTGCCCTAGAGTAATCGATAAAGAAAGAGTTTTCAAGATCCCCATGTCGAACAACTTATCTGGGACACCCTGTATAACACAGATTAGTAAAAAATGAATTACCATCTAGATTCTAGATAATAAATTATTTTTTATAAATAATTATATAATTTTGTAATACACGATATTTAATTAAACCTTGATTGAGGTATAATTGTTATTTAAACATAATGTTTATAAAATAAAAAATATTCCATATTTTGACGCAACAAAAATGTGGAAAGAACATATGAGTGTATACAAATTGTTAAGGTTATTTTTAAATTAATTGCAATTAATTGTATAATAAATGTTACAATGTCAATACCACCTACAAACAAAACAATATTGTTTTATCCCAAGAACTAACATCTCTGTTATAAAAGAAGAGCATTTTTTATAGAGTAATCAGTTCAGTTCCACATATACTTAACAAAACACATCGAAATGTTCAAATTGGTAAGCAAGCTAACAGATATTTATTAGTTGAATGCAATTGTTAGAATTATGTCATTTAATTTTAATTAATATCTAATAGAAATTTTAGCAATGGGGTTAATCGCTTTTTGAGGAATATACAGGGGTAGTCGGGAGGAATTCCAAATGTAGACATAAGACCATGAAATTTTAAATTTTATTTTTTATCATTTTTGTACGTTTACAATCAATCATAATCGATATGTTACAAAAAATTAAACTATACATTTGACACATGTCACATAACCCTACTTTACGTCTTTGCTGAATATTTTTGTATTAAAATATTACAAGATTAGGCTTAAATAAAAATAAATGATTGACTTAAAATAATATACAGCTTGACAAAGTCCAGCTGGCTGACAACTTATAGGTGCGCACAAGTATTTCCCACGTAAATGTGGGGGCGCTATCTTGAAGCAAAGTACTGTACAGTTTCCGAATAAGTATTTTTGCGCCCGTGACACAATGCAAAATTTGATAGAAAATTTTAATTACAATTCTACCAAAATTTGGTGTAGAGTTGGTTGCGTATAAGGTGCAATATATAAATGCATTGATAGGTTGTTAGTTGCAATGATAGTAAACTGTATAGCAGTTTACCATCATTGGTTAGTTGTAGTATACATAGCCGATATGTGTACCAAAAAGAAAAAAGCTCAAGGACACTGTTACGTCTCTCCAGCAACCGATTACTTGGAAGTATGTCTAGTATTTTCATTTTAAATTAAAACAAAAATATAACAAATGATGCCGATAATAACTTTTGTATATTATGGATAGATGGCGGTTTCGTGACGAAGTTCATTTACACATTTTTATGACGAAAATTATAACCAGCAAAGACGTTAAAATCCCTGTATATTTCACAAAACATATTTAGAAA
Organism: Gymnusa sp. GC000175; assembly: GCA_030264735.1. Taxonomy (NCBI): domain Eukaryota; kingdom Metazoa; phylum Arthropoda; class Insecta; order Coleoptera; family Staphylinidae; genus Gymnusa; species Gymnusa sp. GC000175. Next base: position 8,854 of record JARJDX010106414.1, on the reverse strand, counting down.
AAAATATCTAGCACAAAGTATTTTGGATTAAGATTTATTATTCTTGTATAATAAATAAAGCTTTAATCCCTAATTAGATTTTTTATTTTGGTGTTTGTTTTTTTTTTACTTAGTTTGTATTCGCTGTTCTTATGGCTGTAGCCTCCGCCGATTCCAATCCAAGATATATGACACCTCAAGTAATGTACACACCTACTTATTCCTCCCCAGTGGTTAAGACGGGATATTCAGCCCCAGCATATTCAGCGTACCCATATGGTTACCCTGCCTATCAAGCATACCCAGGTACCTACCAACAAGCCTATTCTCGTCCATACGGATATTCCACTGGTTATGCTGGCCCATACGGCATGAAATATTCTTCTTCATACCCATACCAATTCTAATTTGATTGATAATTGAATTAATACACCTAAAAAATCACAACACAACATTTTTAAAATCTTAATATATAAATAAATTTTACTTGTAACTCTTTTGTTTTATTACAATTTTGTAAATATTATTAGTGCAAATATATAAAGATAGTTAACTATGAAGCACTGGATCTTTGGGTTGACGTCATCAATATGGCGCATGCGAAGTTCATTATTCTGACGTATGATTCAAATATTTCAAAAAATGATCTCATTTGACTGCAAGAGATCGAAAATCTTCGGAAAGACCTATGTTCAGAAGTAAAAAAATTAAGTCTAAAGAAGAAGAAGAAGCGACATCAACCTACCAACATATTAATTTAAATGAGTTCACTAATATTTCATATCGTAGCTTAACCAGAGAACTTATGACGTAAACCCAAAGATTTATTGCTTCAAGTGTAGTTAATAAATGTTTTGTTAAAAATTTTATTCCATCTATGTAATTTATTACGTAAATTTAGGTGAGAATTTATTCCAAATTTCCGACCACATTTCTCGAATCAAGACTTGTGTCTCGGTTTACTTTTAATCTCCGATTTTGGATTTCTTCTTTAAAGTTGGAAATAAATTAATAAAAAACCAAAGCTACAATTTTACTGCCAATTTGAAAATTTTCTCTGATCTAGCAACAATGTAAACAAAAGATTTCTGGTATTTTTAATACACTATCAACCTGGGCAATAGCCGTGACAAAACCGAAACCGAAACTCCCCGGCAATTCTCAAGTTCCTAAGCTCCTCTTACGCTTGTATACTTAATGCAATGGATCTTTGGGTTTACGTCATCAATATGGCGCACCCGAATAATACGAATTTTGATGTATGATTTAGCGGCGTCAACTTACCAACCTAGAAACAAGCCAACAATATTTCATGTAGTAGCACGTACTTCCGAAGTATACAGGGTGAATACCAAAACCCGGCCAATGCCATAAATCAGTTATTTTTTAACCAATTTTAAAGTTCGATATAGGAAATTAAATGGAACTTAGTCTGACTTGAACTCAAAGATCCATTGCTCCATGTATATGTGCTTTGCTAGCTTTCGGATCTTTGTCACATAGTTTAGGATTTTCTCCGATAACAGAGTGGAAGACCACCGGATTCAACACTAGTCCCAAAGGCTCCTGCTGCGTACCAAAATGCATACATTGTAACATTAGTCTATAACTTGTAATCGGAAAGGAAGAGCAAAAGAGGACCCGGTGTAGACTCTAGAATGACCTTGATAAAAAGACATTTAAACCCTCGTGCACGCCACAGAGTTAAGGAGAATTTTTTTCTTTGCGCTTCGTCTAATTCTGCACTTAAACTCATTATAAACATACGCAAAAAATAAAACTTTTAAAATAAAGTAGCCACCTTAATAAAAATTGTATAGAATGATAAGTTGTATTGTAAAAAATTTTGATTTCACCCGGCGGAAAGTGTTATCGAAATTTTCATTTAAACCTCTTTGATTAATTACATTTTCAATTTTTACAGTAATAATGCCCGATAACTAATTATTTTTGCACGGATAGAAGAACATTTTTTTATACACAAGATGCGTTTAAAACATTTTCAAATTTTTTTTTTAATTGGATTATTTTTAACCGACAAAAGTGATTACCATTGTTTTTAATTAGAATTTGATTATTTCGTGCGACATATCAAACTGATTTAAAATTTTGAGTTTTTTTATTTGGTGAAGTCGTCGTTTGCCTTTGACGTTGCGTTTTTGTGCAATTTGCGTAAAACGGCAAATTTTTTACAAATCTGATAATTAAACCTTACTGCTGTTAATTATTTACATTTTTTTTCGAGCAATCGTACACAAGATAAAACAGGGAAGGTTTGCAGAATAAATTTAATTTCCTGCGGGGAAAAAAGTTATCCAATTTTTTGTTTAAACGTGTTTGATTAATTACATTTTTAATTATTAGAGTCTTAATTATGACTGTTAACTAATTTTTTCTGAATCTTTATAAAGGTGAATAACTGTGAAATATTTTGTACTAAAAACATTTTTTTTAAACGCCCAATTTGTAGGATTTTTGAGTAATTAAACGTGAAACTTTATTTTTTAATTACTTTTTTATTTAAAGATTTTAGTAAAGTTAGTGCATGATATCTGTGCAGAATTTAAAGACCTCTTATTTGGGTTATCCACCGTTCCCCTCGGGCGTTGTGTTTTTGTGTTATTTGTGTCAAAGAGAAAATTTTTAAAAAGTCTGATAATTAAACCTTATTGCTGGGGTTTTAGAATCGTTAATTAACAATTTTTTCAGGCAATCGTAAAATAGATAAAACAAGAAAAATTTTCTTGCAAAAAAAATTTAATTTATCGCGGAAAAATCAAATTTTTCGTTTAAACGTGTTTTATTAATTACATTTTTAATTATTACACGCTTAATTAGGTCTTTTAACTAATTTCTTCTGGATCTTCATAAAGGTGATTAACTGTGGAATATTTTGTGCTAAAAACATTATTTTTAAAAACCCAATTTGTATGATTTTTGAATAATTAATTGTGAAACTTAATTTCTTAATTACTTCTTTTAATTAACGATTTTAATGATGGTAAAGTAATATATTGTGCATAATTTAAAGACCTTTTTATTGGCGTATTTACTTTTGCCGTGGCTTTAACAGTTTTCATTTAATTTGCAAAAAACCTAAACGTTTTTTAATTTCGGGTAACCTTTCACATTTAAATTCTTACCTTAATTAGTCCTGCTAACTAGTTGCTAGATAGATGTAAGAGTAATTAAATATAGAATATTTTGAGGCAAAAACATTTAAAAAAAATAATTTGTATGATTTTTGCGCCATTAAACGTAAAACTTAATTTGTTAATTACTTCTTTTAATTATCGATTTTTATATATAGTTATCTGCAATCTGTGCAGTAATTATAAAGACCGTTCATTTGGTGTATTTACTTTTGTAGTAGCTTGAATATTTTTCAGTTTATTAGCAAAAATTTAAAAATAAAAATAATTATTGCTGTAAAATATTTATTGTCAGCTTCTTACGGGTAAAATAATTCAATTATCAACTGAAAAAAATGACTGATATTTATCTTCAAGAAGTTTGTTAAAATATCTTTTGACAGGCTATCCAAAAATATAAAAATATATAGGGTGTCCCATTTGAAATAACAAAGGTGTACCCTGTATAAAAAATTAACCACCCTGTAAATATAAAAATAATTTAAGGAAATGTCGTATTTCCAACATATTTCGCTTTAAAAGTTAATATTTTATATTTACAGCGTAATCGACACAGGTAAGATGTCAATTTGGACTCTTCTCATACAAATTTTCTCTGTGTGTCTGTGTCCTCTCTAGAAGAGCCTAAGGGCTTAACTGATCGGCCTTAAAACTAATATTTAAGCTTTTGGAAGGTGCCAGTTTTTGCTGAAATCCACAAATCGCAATTGGTAGTTTATTAGTTTTTCGACTAATTGCAAATATTTCAAAAATATCAAATTAATAGAAAAAAACATGGTGTATGTATATTTCAATCATATCAAGTTTCAGAACATACTATTAATCTTCATTTCGCTAATAATTAATAAAATTGGTTAAGTTTCTGTCAAAACTTAAAAATGCAAATATTTCTTAAACTCGTAAAAGAAAGTCGTGTGGCGACCACACCTCCATTTTTATGTGGATATTGGAGGGGATTATGTCGAGTAGATGCGTTGTTGTTACTTATGCTTAACATATATTTCGCCGAACTGAATGTAAATTACCTTCTTCAGAATATTTCCTGTAAGCAGTAGGAGGGTAATTAAACCAATGAAAGTGTTTAATTGAAAAAAGGTAGAGAAAAGACAAAAAATTAAATAAAAATAGATTTATTGAGGATTCAGAAATTTTGCTAGTGTCCAAAACGTAATTAGTTAATTTTTATAATCTAAAAATTTCAGTCAAATTAATAGTGGTAGGCGGCGTAGGGAGCGGCGGCATATGGGGCGGCGTATCCGGCAGCAGCATATCCGTAAGGGTGAGCGTAGGCACCGGAGTATGCTTGATAACCAGAGTAAGCGTATGGGGCGGAGTAGGCAGAGTAAGCGGAGTAGGCTGGGGCTACATATCCGGCCTTAACAACTGGGGCGGTGTAAGCGCTGTATGCTACTGGGGAAGCAACGTAAGCTGGCTTGGGGTCAGCGGCGGCAATGGCCATAAGAGCAGCAAGTACGAACTAAAAAAAAATAAAAAAACATTATATATAAAAACAAATTATAAAAATAAAACAATCATATACCAAAAAATCATTTTTACTTTTAGTCTCAATCAAATTTTGAAAAATAATTTGTGATCGAGATCTACTGCGTAATGATTTTGTTTATTCAGTAATAATTTAATTCGAAATTTTCAAAAATGATTATATACATAGGTTCAACACGAAGACACGACGCTCTAAGAGTATATAGTGGATAGATAGTCTCAATTAAATTTTAAAAAATAATTTGTGATCGAGATCTACTGCGTAATGATTTTTATTTATTCGGTAATAATATAATTCGCAATTTTCAAAATTGAGTATATACATAGGTTCGGCATGAAGACACGACGCCCTAAGAGTATATAGTGGATAGATAGTCTCAATCAAATTTTAAAAAATAATTTGTGATCGAGATCTACTGCGTAATGATTTTGTTTATTCGGTAATAATTTAATTCGCCATTTTTAAAAATGAGTATATACATAGGTTCGACATGATGACACGACACCCCAAGAGTATATAGTGGATAAATAGTCTCAAACAAATTTTGAAAAATAATTTGTAATCGATATCTACTCCGTAATAATTTTGTTTATTCAGTAATAATTTTATTCGCAATTTTAAAAAATGAGTATATACATAGGTTCGACACAAAGGCACGACGCCGCAAGAGTATATAGTGGATAGATTTTTATTGGAAAATTGAGAGTGGCGAAAAATTATTTTTCCAAAAAACTGAGTAAATAATGGTTCAGATATAAAAAGATGTACATATTTTTTTCTCAAATTGTAGAATGTTTTAATAATTATTTCATTGGCATTATCACTTTTGTCACTTTTGTGATTTTTCAAAAGGATGCTTTGAATTTTTTACCAAAATTGTTAAATGTTTTGAAGAATTACCAGTTTTCATTTTATTTAAAGCTTGACCAAGTCTAGCTGGCTGACAACGTATAGGTGCCCATTGGAAAGTGGAAGTGCTAGCGCTGTCTTGAAGTAAAGAACTGTACAGTCTCCGAAAAAGTATTTTTGCGCCCGTGACAATGCAAAACTTGATAGAAAATTTTTTTTTTAATATTTTTTCACATGCCAACATATACTGGTCAAGCTGTACTTTGCCGAAGACATATTAATAGTGGCTAATTGAAAAGCACAACAACAATAATAATTTATAATTTTGCGGTTTTTTTATCAAAAGGTGTCACTTTTTAAGTATTTAACATTACTCAAAAAGTGAGAAGAAACGCAAAAATATAAATTACAAAAAATTATTAAAATCATAATGGTGTTATTTGTTCTTTTTAACTTGGCATTTAGAAAAATTTAGCGGACTTTTTTATATTTTTTAAAAATATTCAAAATAATTTTGCGTAATACAAAATTTTTGTATTACACATCGTATACTAGAAATTTATAGTCTTACCAATTTGAACATTTTGATGTGTTTTGTTAAGTCTAGATAGAACTGAACTGATTTCTCTGCGAAAAATCCTTTCCTTTTATACGCGTGCTGGTGGTTCTTAGGACACCGCAAAATCGCAAAGTTTATAGGTGGCATTGACATTGGACGCCTTAGTTTAAATTTAATTTGAATTAATTATGAATAACCTTAACCATGTGCACATTCCTTACAAATTTTGGTTGCAATACCAAGATCGAAGAAATCCGTAATGAATTTAATTGTATAACAATAATTTAATTATAATTAAATTTTTGTTTGTTTTAATTTTTTTTGTTTACGCAACTATTTAAAATTATATAATTTAAATTTATTTTTTTTAAACAATTATTAATACTTTATTTGTTTGTTAACTAAAATCGTTATTTTTAATTAATAATAAAAAAAAAACATGCAGATTGCTCTGCTTTTTTAATCTTCTATCTGTCTGGAACGCTTCTGTGATTCGTTTAAACAACAAAATCATGAATTGCAAAAAGGGAAAATTTTTCGCAAATTTGATTTGGAATACTTTTGTATGACTTTAGGATAAAGCCTTTTGAAAAAGTAAAGCGTGAAAGCATAAATAACTAAAAAAAGATCTAGAAGAATTTGGCACATCATAATAACTAGCGCCCCACAGCAGGCAAAATATTTATTTAATAATTTAAATGCCCAACACGCCTTGCCAGCGTGGGGTTTCATGGCTAAAACTTTCTCTGGTCCGGAATTAGATGAGAAATCATGTAACTCCAGTGGTTCGGAATCCACGCTAAACTGTAGGTCCACCTGCAATGTAAGTTGCCAGCATTACAGGCAGAGAAGAGGCTTAACACCAGCAGTGGTGTGAACAAGCCTGTATATGATGATGATAACAACTAGGTATGGAAGGTACGTGAAGTGAAATAAACATTTACAAAGTAAGGCTTGATTTTCAAGAAAATAAAAAGAGAAAATGAGGAACTACATAAAATGCTAGAACTTACGGCGGTAAAAAGGGCTTGCAAAGCAACACCGGTAAATTATAAAGAAATAAATAGGTCTATTATGAAAAAGAGGAGAAAGGCGAAGATGATATAAATGTCCGAAAAAAATCGAAAAATTGAATTACTACAATAAAAACATGATACCTTCAATGTACACAAATAGGTGAAATAACTAACAGGACTGATTAGGAATTCTTAGAGATACTAACAATAAGATTATAATTGAAATCAAAAAAATTAAAAAAATATGGAAAAACCATGTAGTTCCTCTTCGATGAAAATCGGCCTGAGTTTCCTTTAGAAGTAGGAGTTTTGGAAGTAGTTAGTAACAGAGAAGAAAAACCTACCATTACAAAAAGCGAAGTCATTGATGAAATTGAATTCTAGAAAAACGGAAAAGCTACATGTACATAAGGTACATGCAGAGGTTTTTAAAATCATCAAAAACCAACTGGGGAAAAGGCCTAGGCCTTATACTGGATCTATTCAACACCTCCTACAGTACTAAAAAATTCCTTTTGGCTAGTTAGATATATCATGTCCTTAAAGTAGAGTCACAAGTCTATAGAATATGTGAAGAGTAGGAATTCTCAGAGATACTAACAATAAGATTATAAATAAAATCAAAAAAATTAAAAATATGGGGGAACCATGTAGTTCCCCTTCGATGAAGACCGGCCTGAATTTCCTTCAGAAGTAGGAGTTTTGGAAGTAGTTGGTGACAGAGAAAAAGAACCTACTATTACAAAAAGCAAAGTCATTTACGAAATTAAATTCCAGAAAAACGAAAAAGCTACAGGATCACGTAAGGGACATGCAGAGGTTTTTAAAACCAACGGAAACCAATTAAGGAAAAAACTTAGACCGTATACTGGATCTATTCAACACCTTTTACAGTACTAAAAAATTCATTCTGGCCATATCAAGTCTACTTTCGAGACCAAAAAATCCAAACACCTCGCCATGCGACAACTATCGCTTTATTAGTTTGATGTATCATGTCCTTAAAGTAAAGTCACGACTCTTTAAAATATGTAAAGAGTAGGAATTTTTACAGATACTAACAATAAGATCATAATTGAAATCGAAAAAATTAATAATATGGGAGAATTATGTAGTTCCCCTTGGATGAAGACCGGCCTGAGTTTCCTTCAGAAGTAGGAGTTTTGGAAGTAGTTGGTGACAGAGAAAAAAAACCTACCATTACAAAAAGCAAAGTCATTCACAAAATTAAATTACAGAGAAACGAAAAAGCTACAGGATCACATACACTACATGCAGAGGTTTTTAAAACTAACGGAAACCAATTGAGGAAAAAGCTTCGACTTTATACTGGATCTATTCAACACCTCCTACAGTACTAAAAAATTCCTTCTGACAAGATAAAGCCTACCTCTGTGACCAATAAAGCCAAACTCCTTGCAATGCGGCGGCTATCGCATGATTCGTTTTATGTATCATGTCCTTAAAGTAGAGTTACCACTCTATAGAATATGTGAAGAGTAGGAATTCTCAGAGATACTAACAATAAGATTATAATTGAAATCAAGAAAATTAAAAATATGGGAGAACCATGTAGTTCCTCTTCGATGAAGACCGGCCTGATTTTTCTTTAGAAGTAGGAGTTTTGGAAGTAGTTGGTGACAGAGAAGAAGAACCTACCATTACAAAAAGCGAAGTCATTCACGAAATTAAATTCCAGAAAAACAAAAAAACTACAGAATCACATAAGGTAAATGCAGAGGTTTTTAAAACCAACGGAAACCAATTAAGTACTAAAAAATTCCTTTCGGCCATT
>JARJDX010106395.1:0-12258 GCA_030264735.1 Gymnusa sp. GC000175 | reverse complement strand
TCGGGAAGGTTCGAATCATAGAGTAACTAATAAACGGATAAACATGTAAACATGCACATGAGCTTTGAGTACTTCTTCCGCAGAGTCTTCGATTAATCCATTTCTAAAATAATAATAATAAAGAATCGAAAATTACACAAAAAAGGTATGATGATCATGTTAAATTTATTTAAGGTGTATAATAATATTAATCAGATTTGTTTTTTAATAAATCCTTAATGCGCCACTGTGACACCAATGGTTGGGTTAACAGAATTGCCAAATGGTGTTATTTGGGTTGCCTACCTACATGGTGAAAAAAAAATTCATTAGGCTTGCCAACTAAAAAAAATTATTTTTCTTTTTAAGGAGGTTTACGCGTATCTATTGGATTATTGAAAATTCCAACTTTGGGGCTTTAAATTTTACACAGTTATAGAATAGTATATCATACATCTATCCACAAAATTATTTTTGTATTCACCGTCTGTTTTTGAGAAAAAATAATGAATATCACATTTTTTAAATGTATGGATGTACACATTGACAGACCTATTTGTGCTCTATATTCTATAATATAGCGTGCTGAAAACATTTTTTAGTTTTAAACCACAAATCCCAATTTTTGTATTTATTAAGAAAATAGTCAACAGTGCAATTGTTTTAAGGTGTGTAAAATTACGACTTAAACATTTTTTTAATTTCGTTTGAATAATATTCACTAATCTGCCTTCTTCTAATTTTAAAAGCAGCAGTCACCAAATTGTTGTCAGGAGTCCAAACTTCTTTGCATAACGTAATAACGGTCGGAATCTCCATTTTATGCAATTTACCTAAACAAGATAAAAACGTTTGAATGCTATATTTTAATATTTAAACTTCTTACGCTTTTTTGCATGTTCGGTTATTTCTCTGAGTACTGCTTCTTCCACTTCAGGCATTTCACAAACCCCAGGAAAATTGGTCGAAAATATTTTCATTTCTTTGGCAAATCTCATCAAATTTAGTTCATTTGGAACGACCAACGCCACACAATATTCTTTAGTTGAATCGGCGATAATGCACATGTTATCTACCAAGGGGCATGTTTTAATTTCCATTTCTATTTTTCCCAATGAAATGTATTCACCCCCTTGTAATTTGACCAGATCTTTTTTTCGGTCTATGATTTTCAAAACTCCATCATTATGTATTTCACCAATATCTCCGGTTTTAAACCATCGTTTTCCATCTTTTTCATAAAAATCTTCTTCTGTTTTATCAAGTAATTTAAAATATCCAGGACTAATATTTTCACCACCAATTATTATTTCACCTTGAGGAAATGGAGTGTTACTAACTCTGTAATTTCCTTCGTCCCAATCTTCCAATTTTATATCGCAGACGGTTGTTGGTCCTCCTACTGTGCCCATAGACATTTCTCGACCTTTTAGGGGAAATTATTTAAATTACAAACTCTGCGTGCGATACTGTCAGTCGGATCGAGTAGGTAGATAGTAGAGCAGCCCAGGATAAAAGAGGATAGGCTGCTATCCTACAGAAAAACAATAACCAGCTCATTGAATCTGTGAAGTGCCTCGGAAAAAAAGGAAGGAAAAACGTTGACGACACAAGGATTAAGCTTAAAAAAAGGACAAGGCAAGTACTTAAAGTAGGCACGTGGAAAATAACTTCACTTACTAACAAAGACTAGGAAATCATACAAACATTACACAACAACAAAACAGACATCTGTGGGTTACAAGAAACCAAGAAAAAGGGAAAAGGACAAGAAACATGCGGGAAATACTTACTTACAGCGGCGTGAAAAAAAAACAACGCGCAAAAGCAGATGTAGGCGCACTAATCCACATCAAGTACATCAACAACATAAAATGCCGAGTACATTTCAGGCAGAATAATCTTCATAAAAATGCAAATGGATAAGCGCAAACTAAACATATCGTCTTTTTATACTCCAAAGGAAGGAAAACCAAAACAAGATATTGAAATGTTATACGCACAAATGCAAAATACATTGGACTTGATACTAACAGAGGAGCCACTAATAATTCTGGGAGTTCTAAATGCCAAGATAGGAAATGGTGTAATACTAGGAGTGAAAAAAAAATAAAATGAAGAAAGTCTTAGTACAAATGGTGAACACCTAATCGACTTCTGTGCATTCAACGAACTACGCTTGAATAACTCATACTTTTTACACCACACCTAATCGACTTCTGTGCATTCAACGAGCTACGGTTGAATAACTCCTTATTTTCACACAAAGACCAATACAAATATACATTTTGCAATACCACAGGACAAAAATTCATGTTTGACTTTATAACTAACAATGAATACCCACCACACATATTACAGATGTGCGTGCATTAAACTCCGCAAATGCTGGAAATAATCACAGCTTAGTACTAGAAAAGATAAGGTTAAACATAATAAAACAGCACTGAAATGAAATAGCCACCTAAGAATAAACACAGATGTCCTATGGAATGAATCAACCAGAATACTTGACCAAAATCGGTTTAAGGATAAAATAGAAGCAGCGCCAATCAACACTACAGAGGATATAGATATATGATGGGAAAAATTAAAAACAAACATCAAAATGACAGCAAATGAAGCATTGGAAACATGTAAATCGATTAAAAACTCAATGAAGAAGGTAAACAATGCAATGAAATAAAACAAAAATGTTAGGAGAAGGAGAATGCTTATTTAAAATGCAGATCTTTGAAATCACCAGAAGCATACAATAACTACAAGATAGTTAGGAACAGGCCCGCACCTAGCAATTTTGGCGCCCTTGTGCAATACTTTATATGGCGCCCCCAATTTTCTATAATAATTTGTATGTATATATTATTGATATAGTATATGGAAATATGGGTTAAGGAACATGTAAAGTAGTATCCACATTTGAAAATTATTTAAAAAATTATTTTATTAGATTTAACAATATTGTGATGTCATTAAATTCATGGGGGATGTAGGGACAAGTGAATAGAAGAGCAACTGACAGTCCAATTGTCTCAGCCAAAAGTCAAAAGATTCAGCCAAAACAATAAATAAAAGACTCCTATTCATAGCCACTTACAACATCCGAACAGTAATAAAAGACGAGGAACATCCAACTGAACTCGAAGAGGAACTGAAGGTGACATCACTGAGGAGCGGACACATACTATATTAAAAAATCTCGGATGCAAACCACCATATTGGAGGAGTCGGCATCAAGGTTAACAAAAATATCACACACCTAGTAATGGGATATAAAGCAATATCAGACCGCGTTATACATCATGCTGGAACTAAACAAACGATATACCGTACAAATAATACATACATATGCACCAACTAGTACGTCGGAGGACGAAGAAGAGGCAAACATTGGAAATTTTGGATCAGGCAGTCCTGTTTAACAAATGCTTACACGAAGGCAGAATTCGCGAAAAAGGGCTAGAGGAAGTTATTCTGATATTCAAGAAAGGAGATTCGACCAACATAGAGATCTACAGGCCAATCAGCCTATTATCCCACGTATATAAACTCTTCACAAAGATAATAACCAATAGACTAACAACCAATTTTGATATGTATCAACCGGTAGAGCAAGCTGGATTCCGAAGGGGCTTCAGCACAACCACCAAACATCTGCAAACGATTCGAAATCTTATTGAAAAAACAACGGAATACAACGTACCCGTATAAAGGCCTATGAATGCCTTTATCGATTTCCATAAAGCCTTTGACACAGTCGAAACTCGGTACATATTAAAATCCATGGATATTGCACGAATTAATTTCAGATACACAGCAATCTTGAAGCATATATACACAAACGCCCTACTACACGTAAGAATAAATGTAGAAGACCTGACCAACACCATCAAAATGGAACGAGGAGAAAGATAAGGGAACAAAATTTCTTCGAAATTGTTCACAAGTGTCCTAGATGATGTTTTCAAAAAACTCGCATGGGAGAACAAAGGAATCAAGATGAATGAAGCTTATCTGAGCAACCTTCGTTTTCCGTCGGATAACGTCATACTCACATCAGAAGACCTAAACCAACTCACGGAAATGTTAGAAGAACTCAACCAGGAATCGGAGAAGATAGGGTTAAACTACAAAAAACGAAAATAATGAGCCCCGAGAACTGATCAACAACACTGTGAACCAAAATGTTACCGAATACAATTACCTAGGCCACACAATATTGCTCGGAAAGGAGAACCGATTAAAAGAAATAACCAGACGAATACAACTGTCATGGGCAGCAATCGAGAAACTAGGACACATACTAAAAAAATAACACCATACCCATAAATCTCAAGAGGAAGGTTTTCGATGCATGTAAACTCCCTGTAACCACCTACGGGCTCGAAACAACCGCGCTAACGACACCAAACAAATCTCTGGCAGAAATTGGCACCGAAAGGCACGGACAGAGACGAATGGAAGAGTCTAGAAAAGGCCTATGTCCAGGAGTGGACGGGCACCCGCTGACGAAAAAGATTAAATTCATCTGTCACTTACATACATGTATGTATCACTTATAAAACCATACAACTTAAAAAGTACATTTTTTTATTTTATTGTAAAGAACGATTTTTTTTGTTTATAATTGAGGAAGCAGATTATCCATCTTTTTCTTAAAGTTTTGGCGCCTCTCATGCCTTGGCGCCCTTGTGCAATTGCAACCTTGCACTTATGAACTGCGCGGGCCTGGTTAGGAATGCCACACACCAACTAGTACGACAGATAAAAAGAAATTATTGGGAACACTTCTCAAAGAAATTAGAAGGTGACTATTTGAACGATACAATTTGGTGAAATAAACACTTAGAATTAACCACATAGGCCAGAATATGCAAGGCATCTATAAGACCAATAATAACATACACGGCGAAAACTCGAGCAGAGAAGGCCAATGTAAAGCAGCTCATGGAAGTAACGGAGATAAGGGTTATACGTTGACTTGCAAACAAAAGTCTAAGAGGCAGAGAACGCAGTGAAGACATAAGAAGGATGTGCGGCATAGACAATATCAATGGTTGGGTAGAATAACGGATGAAGGATTGGGACAACCACCAGGATGTAAGAAGGAAAACTGGCGAGGATAACAAGGGGCAAACGCAGCGTGGAAAGACCAAGAAAAAAGTGGATAGGCAGTCTGGAGGTAAAGTGGTTAGACGAAGTTAGATGAAGAAGAAATTATAAATACATCATATCAACTTACCTTCACTGACAGTGGCACAACATGTTGTTTCTGTCAGCCCGTACCCTTGAATAACTCGAACACAAAGACACGTTTGAACACGTTCATGAGTCTCCACAGCTAAAGGTGCTCCACCTGCTAAAACCAATCTCATATTACCTCCCAAAATTTGTGTAACCTTATGAAAAATTATTCTGGAAAGTGAAATTTAAATAAAAAAATATCTTTTATCGTTTTCTCGCACTTATTTATGAGTGGACATCCGTATCCTTTCCTCCACCAATATAATTTATATTGATAACCAAATCTGAATAGAATCTGGGAAACTGGTCCTTTCAAATTGACTTTCTCTTGAATTCCTTTGGAAATCCTATCTAAGATTAGCTAAAATGTAAAATATAAATTAAAATGCATGTAATTTAGCCATTTTTTTTCTTTGGCCTTCTCCGGTCACCTGACCCAACATGACTTAAATTAGCATTAGAGCGTTGTCTAGCGTTCTAGCCACTTTTGCATATATGATAATATAGCATCAGAACTAAGGGGAACTTATTTACGTAAATCAGATGTTAAGAATTTCTTTTTGAGGTTACTCTTTTGCACCATTTCCGGTTCAGGTGTTACATTTATTATAGAAGTGAGCAAATAATTTATGTACTCACTGCTTTAAGGAATAAATCAGCAATAAATCCGAGTATAAAAATGAGCCGGTAAATAAAGCCTTCGTGCAGGGAATACTCTTGGCGACCTTAATGTATTTATAGAAGAAAATATGAAAATTAAGTACCGGCACGACTGTCATGATTGTAGGACATAAAACACTAGCATCTCCTCTAGTTCCGGGTTTAATTTTAGTGGAAGTATCAATCATTGTGAAAACACTGGAATAACCTATAGCTACACCAGAGCATAAACAGACATTCTCCACCAATAATTCAAAAACATGCGCAAGCGGTAAAAATCCTATAAGACAGTCGGTCTCCACCAAATCTAAAGAATTTGTACCGTCGCAAAAAGCCTTCATCGTAGCTATTAGATTGGAATGAAGTATCATTACGCCTTTAGGAACGCCTGTGGAACCACTGGTGTACATTATAATAGCCAAATCTAACGGAGATGGCAATGTATTTCCTTAAAAAAAATTGATGACAAAAACATTAAATTTTATAATTTCAAATTTACCATATTTAGAGGCCATACCCAATTTTAAAACATCGGTAAATGATACAATACGTAATCGTGCACAACCATAACCACTTTTGTCGATGGGTTTGAATTGGTGCTCCATGCAAATAAGTGTGTTAACGTGCGCAAGCTTCGATAGAAGAGTTTTAAATTTCACAATCAAATCATAACTCGTTATAACCATTGAAACTTCAGTTTCGTTTAAACCATGTATGATTCCTTCTTCGCCCAAATTTGCGTATATGGTAACAACTAAAAATGTAATGTTTTACTTATTTTTTTATTTATTAATTGAAGCGAAGAATTTAGCACCAGGAATGTTCTGTTTAAATAATCCGTGTGCCGCAATCATCCACTCGGCTCTGGTTTCCGCAAAAACGGCAACCTTTTCATATGGATGTATCCCCAATTCTCTTATACCTTTTCCAAAATCAGTCGCTAGTTTATTAACTTCAATGTATGATCTCCAAGAGTAATTTCCATAAGAGTTCTAAGAAATTTTATGAAAAAAACAAAAATTAATGGTACAAAAATAATGTATGAGAGTAAGCGTGTTTAGCTCTTCGGAGAGTAAAAAAAACTACACGAAAAAGGGCAGCGAAGGACCCTCATTTCAACATCGAGATGCGCGTCATTCATAATTATACCTACTCGAGGTGCCAGTGTTTCTACACCTACAGGATATGGCGGATCTAAAGATAAAAAGTTTGTAATCCTGTAGTGTAAACAACCATGCTCCGAAAATTTGTTAATTACTCTGTAGTCTACTTTAATATTCTGTAATGGTAACTTCTAGTTTCCTGGCGACTTCCGGTTGTACTGCGGTGTGCAGAGTATGGCTTATTTTTTTAGCCACTGGTGGGATCTTTTTGTACAAAAATTTACAGAGTCGACCCATTTAAAACCGTCATTCAGGAAAGAACACCACAAAGAAGACCCGTCCCTCGGTTCCTTCTGGTAAAACGAGCTGATGGATAATTTTGGAAAAATAAGCACTTTCTTGATCTCACAAGAATGGTTTCGCTGGTTAATTAAAATTGATCAAAATACCTTACATTCGCTTCGGGAGCAAGGAGAAAGTGAGCGCACAATATAAAAACAAAGCGCGACATATATGGTACGGTTTGTCCCGTATCGTTTCGTATCTATTTATTATTCAGTCAACGATCTAGGCATATATTTTTATTAACGCTGAGTTAATATAGATAGTTGAAGTTGGAGATGACGCGAACGGGATTGAATTTCAGTTAAATTACCTTAATAATTATTTTTCCATTTTCTAAAATTTCCTCTTCTGTAAGCAGCTCTCTTGTGCCAAGGCATCTTTTATTTCCATATTTCTTCGCACAAAAATCCATCAAAAGGGCAGGGGAAGTAATGTTTTCACGAACAAGTTCAATATGAAGCGAGTGAGGTTTGTCTAGAGTTCGCCAAATTATATTATCTTTATCCTCTGAAATTTTTGCAGCCTACAAATCAAAATTTATGTTATTTTATCAAATAAATTATTTAGTTTTAAGAAAAGTTCTGTTCGGCATTCCATGAGGCGTTCTCAAGGTTAAGGAAGTTGTCTGCGTTCGCAGATGACTTCGATATTATCTCAATAGAAGCAACAAGAAAACAAATAAAAACTCCTGACAGAAGAAGTAGAGCAAGCAGGTCTATAGATTTCTTTAGAAAAAAAATTAAATACATAGAAAGATCAAATGGTCCCCATGAAGCCAAAAACGAACAAAGGAAGAAAAACGAATCGTTACATTGTATTCTTAGCCCTTCGTTTTTTGCTATCATTACCTTAAAACGTGTGACACTTTGTAGTTGACGATATATATATTGCAATTCTCCATCTGGCTGAGTATTTTATCAGTTATCCAGCTTTGTTTTATTATTCGCTTTGATTTTTAATTTAGAATTTAGACTTTCGCGACTGACGTCGATGTAAGTTTTATTACTTTCGGGTTTAGGTTGCGTATTTTTATTGGTTGTTGCCAACGTTTCGCTCGCCATTGCAGGGAGCATTCACAAGGCGAAAAAGTCTGATGACTGAAGACCTTGTTCGAGTGTGTATGCCTATATAGGACAAAGAGAATTAGTGGAGATGGAAATATAATGATGAAAACAAATATTTTCAGGTATTGGAGATTTCAAAACCAAGCTCGCGATTTAAGTTAAGGGGATTATTATGAATCCAAATGGCTTTGCAAACTTTACGCTTTTTATAATAAGGGATTATAGATAATGACTTCACATTAGTGAAATCAATTTGATAACCTGTCTCGAAGGAATGCTCAGCCAGGGCTGAGCCGCAAATATTTTGAATACGTACCGCCCATTGATGTTCAATTTTGCGTGTCCTAATTTGCCGTTTGGTCTCGAAAAGAGCTATCAGAAAGCTGAAGCTTGCTAAGAATCAAAAATAGGAAAGATACATAAAAGAACTGAAAATAACACAACATGACAAGTTTCCACAAAATCAACGGAAAATATATTTCTGAACAGAACTAAAAACATCAAGAAATGATAAAACAAATGTGGAAGAAGATACCAAAATCATAAATTGGTTAAAATAACGTAGTACGTAGTAACTCTTAACGTTAAAACACAACAATTAAAAAAGATCCGGATACAAATCAGCCAAACTGAAGATGTTGTTACATAATGTTATAAATTACTTACCTTCGTAGTGCGAGCCATTTGTAATGTCCTCCATGGTTTTTGAATCATATAATAAATAGGAAAAGTAAGTATATCGTAGACCATGGCAATTACATTAAGTACTAATATTATCCAAAGGATGATTGCGTCACGCATTTTGGTATCAAATTTTAATATAATTTCTACGATATTATAAATTAATAACTACATTATTGGGATTTTTACAGGTATTTTTAACTGACACATAATTTTGTGTCTTAATTTCTACATTTGACACGTGTCAAAATGTGCCATTAAAAATTACAGAGCAAAAATCAGGACAGGACTCTGTTTCCGAAAACACAAACAAGAACAACGACTTTTATAATAAATGTTTTCTTTTAGGAAATCACCCACTATCGTAGTAAAAATTCAGACCCTTCAGTTTGATGGCCCATATCTTAAGAACAAAGAGGTCAATTTTATTCAAAATTTTATTAATAAGCTATCTATGTGAGAAATGTGCAAGTTTCAATTTTTTTGACAATGGTGCTTTGAATATTTTGTAAATAATTTCGAAAAAAACACTATATTTTACTAGATTTTTCGTAATAGTTACTTTTAAAATATTATTCAATTATTTCTTTACTAAATTGTATGAAATTTGAGAATTACATAACTTAAACCTTTCCGAAGAGACTGCGCCTATGAATTTTGAAAAATTAAATTACCTTTTCTGATTAATTAATAAACGTCGAATCATTACAATTCTCGCAACTAATGTGTTATTATGCGTAACAATAAATTCAAATCCATTTATTATTGCTTATGCATAAATTTTTTTAGTTTTATATGCCGCCATGGCGCCATTTTTAATTTTTAATCTTAAACTGACAGCATTTGACATACCTCTATTGGCCCGCACCATAATCAAATGAAAAAAATGGTTCTAAATTAGATTGCGGTGACGACTTTGCGCCCTAACCTTATCTGAGAGAAAAAAAACATGCTGTAAATTTTATTGATCCAGATGGCTGTGCACCCTAACCTAACCTAAGAGACAGAAAAAAGAAAAGTCGTAAATATATTGATTCAAATGGCTACGCACCCTAACCTAACCCGAGGTAGAAAATAATTGTCCTTAATCCAATATAGTTCAAATGGCAAATGGCAAACGCCCCTTACCTAACAAGAAAACAACGGTCGTAAATTATAGACTAAACCTGCTTTGCCCCTAACCTAACCACATAAAAAAAGTGTCGTTAATGATGGCTCCACCCCTAACCTAACCTGAGAGAAATTATATTAATTCAAATTACTTCACCCCCTAACCTTGTTTAAAATATTAGTAGGATAGATAAGTTTATTACACCTACACCCTTAAATGAATATGAACCATGTAAATCTTATAACCAATGACTAATCTAGGCCAAGAGACATGCGGTCTGTACCTACGCAAAATTAGACTCGCACCATTCATAAAATTTAATATATCTTAACATAAAATAACCTATGTTGTGAAAAATGATAACTCGTAAGACCCAGTGGATTGATAAATAAAGAAACGCTATAATTTTAAATTTTTTAGCTTACGACTGTTTTACAGTCTTCGCATGCGCTTCAAGAACGCTAAAGGTTCTGGAATGTTCTAGAATTTAATATAATTACAAACGTACATAACAATAATCAAAAAGATACGTAACAGCCTACAATTTATATTTTTATTTTACCATATCTTTTATGGTAAGCCATTTTGTGAAATATCTGGTTTTTTTTAATTTCTGTTTTGCTTTGTATTATTTATTTTTGCACATTCCATGTTTATTCTAGAATCGTAAACTATAGCTTAAAATGAGATAAGGGGTCATTCAAAAAATACGTACACGCTCCCGGAGGGAGACGGGGTCGTCACGGGTGTACAGAGATGTATGACGGGGGTGGGGGGAGGGGGCGAATGAAAAGTGTACGTACATCATGTCCCTTAATTTAACAATTTAATTTTGATTGTGTCAAAGGATATATTTGTGATCTCATTAAAATATAAAGGCAAATAAACACAAAATAAAATATGTTGTAAATTTATTGTTCTCCTTCAAGTAATTCAATTATTTCAGCGCCGGGGGGGATACTGATGTGTACGTACACGTAGGGGGTAGGTGGTTTTTGTAAAAAAAGAACGTAAGTGTATAGAGGGGGGAGGGTCAAAAATGACATTTTTGGTGTACGTATTTTTTGAATGACCCCTAAGAATAAGATATCCACCAGTTTCAACATTTTTAAATCTGTACCATGGTTTCTGAGATACATAAGCATTTCTGAGACAACAATAATTTCAGCCAAATGACAAAATACTGCAACAAACATACATACATACGAAATTTTCAAACAGCAGAAGAATATACTGAATATACTAAAAAAATTACGGTTTTCTTGCGGCGTGAGCGTTGGAATGAGAAAAAAATTAAAAGTTAGTACCAATAGTTCGAAAACAGCACAAGTTAAAATTTTTTTGATAATCCCTAGTGATTCTCCGCCAAAAAGTGCCTCGATAAAGTGCAAACTAAAATTGTGTGTTGATTCATTTAGGAAAGTTATAAACCAAAAACAAAATCGGCAAAAATTAAAGTTTCGCTTTATCTAGTTACCTATGCATATTTTTTGAAAAACAAATCCATCCATCATTAAATTGATTTCCTTATGTGGCAACTTTGCCCTAATTTAACCGACTCATATCTTTTACGGTTTTCAAAATCGCAATGATGGGGCCCGCAAAAACGAACACCCTGTATAATATTTTAGTTTTTTGCGACTATTTCCTGAAAAATAAAAATATTTTGAGAAAAAAATTGCTGCAAATCGCGTTAGCAACAACTTTTATTTCATACATTTTTTTTATTCGGTGAAATTGGTTGTTTCGTTTACGGGAAAGTCGAGTGGAGGTGACTCCACATTTTTTTATAATTACGCCAAAAAAAAAGTTTTATTTAAAAAAAATTCAATATTTTAGATGAGGCAAGCCGAAAAATAAATTTTAATTTACCCCACTTATAACCGGATTATTCCATATGCTACGGCGAATTCACAAGGATTAGATTTTATCACAGATACCTTATAAGTATACCATTGTTGGTTTTAATTAGTCTTTCCCCATATGTTAATTGTAGCAAATAGAAATGTTTAGCGAAGATTTCGCGTGAGCAAACACCAGACGTGCTATTAAAAAGCGCAAATTTTTGGAT
>JARJDX010106370.1:0-14504 GCA_030264735.1 Gymnusa sp. GC000175 | reverse complement strand
TGTATCTTTGTTAGGAAGCGAGTAAGAGGCATATATGCATTGTGTTTTTAACTCAGAATGACAAGGAGAATATTGTGTTAAAATTTTCAATGTTAAAACTGATACACCCTGTATACAAAGTATAGGATGATACAATTTTTTTGACTTAAATTATCGAAAAATGAGAAATTTTGTTCCAAGACCTAATAAAATCGCGATAGTGTTGTAAGAAATCCATTCAAACGCAATGTAATTAAATTTTTTGTGACCTTCTATCAAACTTTTTAAAGATGGGGGCTG
This sequence comes from Gymnusa sp. GC000175, assembly GCA_030264735.1. Lineage (NCBI taxonomy): Eukaryota > Metazoa > Arthropoda > Insecta > Coleoptera > Staphylinidae > Gymnusa > Gymnusa sp. GC000175. The sequence continues at coordinate 14,225 of JARJDX010106370.1, read as the reverse complement.
TTGGCATCCTCATTTGACAAAAGTCTATAATTTTGATTAAGACGTATATATACAAAGTATAGGATGGTACAATTTTTTTGACTTAAATCTTCGAAAAATGAGAAATTTTGTTCTAAGACCTAATAAATTCGCGATAGTGTTGTGAGAAATCCATACAAACGAAATGTCATCAAATTATTTGTGACCTTCTATCAAAATTTTTAAAGATGGGGGCTGTTGGCATCCTTATTTGACAGAAGCCTATAATTTTAATTAAGTCGTATATATACAAAGTATAGGATGGTGCAATTTTTTTGACTTAAATTTTCGAAAAATGAAAAATTTTGTTCTAAGACCCAATAAATTCGCGATAGTGTTGTGAGAAATCCATACAAACGCAATATCATGAAATTTTTTGTGACCTTCTGTCGAACTTTTGAAAGATGGAGGCTATTGGTATCCTCATTTGACAAAAGATTGGAATTCCACAACTACCTGAATATACCAAAAAACAGACCATACTCGACAAAAAACATTTAAGAAGAAAAAATTCCCAACTAAAATCAAGTCTCAACCGCCCCAAACGTGACATATAATAATTTATTTTAACAGTTAACAATAACGACTGGGAAACAGAATTAAAGAGTTATCTACTCAAGAAAATCGTCGGAGCATTAAAAAGGGAAACTCCATCTTCTGCATTCATCCACGGCTTACTCGGTTTTCATTTAGCAATAGCAGAGGCGCAAATTGATATACTTTGGACACGTTATGCGAAATAATAAGTACCAAATGCTACATAACATCAACCAGGGAAATATTGAAGGTAGACGTAGGCCAGGACGGCGAAGAGTATCGTGGTTGAAAAACTTGCGCCAGTGGTATGGAGAAACAACAACAACGCTGTTCAGGAAAGCAGTGAAAAAAATTCAAGTCATGAGATTGATCGCCAACGTTCTAGGAGGACAGGGTACGTAAAGAAGAAGAAATGGCATTTGCGGAAACAATGGTTAACAGTCTACGCAAACTACGTTCGCGTCCTCAAAAACACGGTGGACAAAAACGACCACTTTATCCCCAGCAAAACCAAATCCGTGTTGGATGATAGATTTGGTTTCGCTGGGGATGATGTGTCTGTTTGTGTTTAAAAAATATGTTTTATGTTCAAAATGCACCACACAAACTTCTACTAAATAATACCCAATATCTTTAACGTAGCTTTTAAGCACTTTTCGCAATAGTGGAAGGCAGCAACAATAATCATGCTTCTAAAAGCAGATTAGAATCCAAAAATTCACTCAAAATTATAGACCAATCTGCTTCCTGTTAACAATAGCCAAAGTCTTTGACAAAATCACCCTCAATTGACTTAACGAAAAAACTGACTCTCTTGGTGCTATTTTAGACAAAAAAAATGGTTTTCGCGCATATACATGACACTTATTAGACCGATTGTAACGTACGTCGCTAAGACGTGGACAATGACAAAGAAAAACGAGGAAGATCTAAGAGTCTTTGAAAGGAAAATTCCTCAAAAAAATCTTTTGTTCCACACAACTAAAAGATAGAAGTTATAGAATCAAAATGAACTTTGAAATTCACAACCTAATCGAAAGTGGGGATATCGTCAGATTCGTCAAAGCGCACAGATTAAGATGGCGTGGACACCTGTACAGAATGAAGGAGACTAGATGCACAAGAGTGGTGACGAAGTGGAAACAGACAAGAGCGATAGGAAGACCACGTAAGACCTGGAAATCAGCAGTGGAACAAGACACTGATATTACGGGTTATCCAATGAAAAAGAGTTGCTGAATATGGAAAAATAGGTTGTACGGGAGGCCAAAACCACAAAGGGTAGTAGAGTCCAAAGAAGAACATGGTTTTTTCCCAGGTCATTGCACTACCGAGAAAGTTACCAAACAAATTGTAAAACACTTTTTTATGAACACTGGTGACGTCTTCGAGAATTTTTTTTATTGTATAAAAGGCTTAATGAAATTATGGCAAAGAGTGCGAAAGAGTCAGTCATATGGAAAACGACATGGGCTAGGGAGATAGTGGAAGATTTACAAATTTGTTATTTTCAGAGAATTTTAAGCGTACCGCCAATTTTTTCACCTTATAATTTTTATCGGACGAAATATGGGTATTAAAAAAGAAACTAAGTATATATGAAGACAGAAAGTTAAAGGGCGCATAGTATGATTAAAGAAAAAAGAAAATTTAAGTAAAACTCCGGTCGCACTAAGTTAATGAAGGTGAAACTGTTGTAAAAACTTCGTTTTTTAGGTTAAAAATAAATTTTTTGGGGCTAAAAATAAAAGCCGGGTTTGGAAACATTTTTCAAAAAAATTGACTCCCGTACGTCAAATTATGGCAAAGTTAGTTGGAATATGGCAAGGCAATGACGAGCAACCCATTTCTATATTTTCTGAAAATCGTGAAAAAATTGAAGCCCTTTAGAAAATTAATGACTCCGCTTGATATTGATTTTATATAGTCTTCAATTTTTTTGCGATTTTCAGAAAATATAGAAAAATTCGAAAATCAACATTGCGCGCACATTCTTCTTTTATTCTCTTCCAGAAGCTGCACTCCGTAGCTCAAAAACTAAGAAAGTTATATAAACCTCCCCAGACTCCTAAAAACGAACCCAAAAAAGATTTTTTTCGACCCGCAAAAATTTAAGCACACGAACGAACACAATTTTTGTCCTTACAATGTTTGTAAAAAGCTAAATATGAGTTTCCATCCGATGAGTTTAGCCGTCTGGGCTCTAGAGAAAACATAGTCACACAGCCAGACAAACAGACACTTCAAAAACAACTTTTTCTGAATGAAAGGAGTCGAAAAAGGATATTTCCAAAAAAAATTTCAATTTCGAAAATTTTCGCGATTACTTTACTTGGCAAATAAAAGTAAAAATTATCTTTTCTCTTTCATCTCCAATCTCTCATCTCCAAAATAAAAAAATACAAATCAATCGGAAACCATTTTCAAGACAGGTAAAGTATTTTTTTAATGTAAAATTTCTTACTTTCGGGTTAAAGTCGCGTAGTTTTATTGGTTGTTGCCAATGTTTCGCTCGCCATTGTAGGGAAAGTTCGACTTGCCTTGAAAATTATTCGCAAGCGAAATTTTAGCAACAACCTATAAAAATACGCGACTTAAATTCGAAATTAGGAAAATTTACATAGATTTAGGTCGTAAAAATTGAAATTCTAAATATTTTTTGCAAAATTATAAATAAAAATAATTCATTTGACAAAAAAATCTTCTTCAGAAGAGCTACTAATCTAAAATGCAACTGCACTGAAAGAAATTTTAAAAATATAGAGATGACTATAAATTATTTTCGTTCAAGTGTTGGCTAGGAAAGGAGATCGGGATTAGCAAATATTTTCATTGAACACGAAATATCGCAGACAATTAATTTTGATGAAGTTATTGATAACTTCGCTGCTGTTCAAGCCTGAAGGGTGGTTCAATAAATTTACTTACAACTTAACGGAACCGAACGTTCGGTGATAAGAAAAAAGTCCATTTCTTTTTGTTTTTACCTTTAAATAAATTTTAATTGATGTGTTTTTTCTTTTTTTCTTGAAGTTTTTGAATAGTTTAAAACTTCCATGATGATATTCAATTGCTATGTGGATCGCTATAGTAGGTAACCAGTTGCACTAGTCTGTCTATTCCAAACCCAGATGGGTGGCGTTGGGTGTATGAAATTTTGCTAATAGTTTTTGCGTATCAAATTCGTGTCTGTAAATTATTTCACGAACGTGATAAATATTTTTTGTGTCGCCATTATTTATAAGTATTAGCACGTGCGCGTTTTATGCTGAAACGACTCGCAAATTACTTTGGATGCAGAATTGTGCACCAAAGCGTGACTGGTTTTGCTAAATATAGGGAGTTTTGATTTTATATTTTTTTATTAATAAACTGTATTTACATTTGTAATAATTGTTGCACTTGCATGATTTAAATGTTAAGACAGCAATATCAAGAGCACGTGTGCAACATTCAACAGTACGCACAAGAGTGCGTATTAATTATATTTAATAAAATCTACTCCAACATTTTTATTAACTGTGCAATAATTAAAATACGAAACAAAGCTTTGTTTAACTTCTAAATATTATTTTTGTACATAATATAAAAGTTGTAGCACAAACATCGCTTTAATATATTCCATAAAAGTTTATATATTTGAAAGGCACGATTTTTTTTTTGTTTCAGTTATATTTAAATGTGAAATTGGCATTCGTGTGCATTGAAACCAAAAACCTGTGAATATAACAGGTCGTATTATTGCAAGTATAGAGAGAAATAAAGCAAAAAAACCACTTTGTAAAATGATTCGGGATCCAAATCTCTACAAAAACTGTACTTTACGTTCCATTCAAGCGAAAGGTTTGAGGAAACAAATGCAAAAATCGGAAATAGCATTTTGCATAGCTTGATTTCTATACAAATGTATTTCTAGAAGTACTTAAAATGTTCTACGGAAAATGCAAGATGAATAATTACGTCTTAAAACGGAGTGGAGGATGAAGTATTAAAAAAAAAGTTTTTATATTAAGTACGAACGACCTAATAATAATTGTTTTTTGTGGTCAAACCTTTATTTTAGAGAAAATTGGTTTTAGCTAAAAAGAGAGGGAGTAAAGGAAAAAAAAACATGACAAGACTTTTTGTCGTATTTTTCTTTCATCCTTTGAAGTATATTGCATTAGCACCGTTATTATTTTTTCCTTTTCTTTTTCTTCCGGTTTTGCTTTATAGCAACTGAGTACGTAAGTACGGATATTTATCTTGGGAATACATCGTTAATACTTAATAATAATCACTAAATTTCTCCACACTTTCATGCAGCTAAGAAAATAAAGCATGCAAGAATTTAAATTGCTAGCCATTTTCACTGTAATTCATATTACAGCTGGTACCAGTTCTCGGATAAAGAGTAGAACATTTTCTACGATATCATAATTTTTCATTTTCTTTTAAGTAGTAAAAAGATAATATACCAATTTTCATACATTCTCTTTTATTAAGTTTCTTTATGAAACGATGAGAAAACTTTTATATACACTTTACTTAATTTCCTTAATGTATGTAAAAATAAATTTAATTATTACTTGAAACAACTACATATTATGCTCACGCCATTCTGCATTTTACTGCAATAATAAAATGTGCTCTGTTCTTAGGCATCCACACTCAAGATCATAATAATTTCATTTTGAACTTTATATTTTACTTAAAAGAAAAATTAATTCTTAAACTTTTTTTTACTAAATTTGCTTTATCCCTATTTCATCATAAAAATTAAAGTTTTAACTCAAAGAAATAATTTTTCTCTTAATTATGAAAGTTTTATTTAAATTTTTAATTTGTTAACCTTTTTTTTTTAAATAATAAAAAAAATGGAGGTGTGGTCACCACAAGACTTTCATTTACGAATTTGAAACATGTCCGTTACTTTTAATAATAACATTAATATATTTCACTAATAATCAGCCAATTAGGTTGGCGGTATGTGGTAGCTCAGCGGACTAAAAATCCACACTAAACTGTAGGTCCACATGTAATGTAAGTTGCCAACATTGCAGGAAGAGTAGAGGCTATGCGCTAGGAGTGGCGACCTAAGCTGACGACTATGTCTCTGCAATTTCATTGTGGAATGTATGTTGTTCCCAATGATCATCGTTTCTTTTCTAGTGCAATTAAAATGGCTAGCAAATCTAAGAAAATTGCCCTTAGTAATCGGCAGTTGTTTAATTGGTGGAGGGTGCTAATAATATTTGGTTCGGTTACGAAAAAAGGTACGTGGAATGTAATGTCTCTGTCCGAAGAAGGAAAAGTCCATAACACGATCAAGGAAATGACCAGACCGGATGTCAGTATCCTCAGAATTAGTGAAATACGGTGGAAGAAAACAAGCCAAAATACAACAGATAATCATACAGTGTACTACTCAGGCAACACCGACCGTGTACGAAATGGAGTAGGAATAAAAGTAACAAAAGACGCTGGCGTCAAAAGCGTTGTACCTCACTCTGAAAAAATCATGCCATTACAACTCATAACAAGACCTGTAAATGTAAATTACAATAGTAATAATATTAAACGCCGTGTCACACTGCAGGCGGTCATCATTTTTTATTCAGGTATGGAGACTTAAGCTTCTGAGTTTTAAACGCAAATTTTACAAAAAAAAGTTAACAGCCCACGGACTAAAATATATGCTTCTACAACCGATCACAATGATGAAATTGGTACACTAAGAAGAAGAAGAAGAAGATGAAGATCTTGGAAATAAAATACAACATGTATGTTATTATTCGTGCATAGTTTATGTTTGACAATGGGAAATTAAATCAAATTTTTACTCAGGTTTTAAATAATCTTATTTAAAACAGTGCCACAACTATAAATCATGACCGCGTATGTAGGCAACCCAACTAACACCAGTTGGCAAGAACGGAATCATTGGCGTCACAGTAAGCTATCATAAAACAAATTTACAGAATATTATACACCTAAGATAAATAAAAATAGCACAAAGTAAAAAAGTGGGCGTTGAAGCCAACATGGAACTGGCTCCAGTTTTCCTAAAGCCAGTTCCATGATGAATTTTTCTAAAGGGCGCTGATTTCCCCGTCCGAAAGGGGCAGAGCCGGTGTCGCACTAGCTAAAAGCTTGTAAAAAAAGAATTGTATCTTGCAAGTTTTGTCCGGCACCGTGGGTTTAGGATAAACTTAGGATGAGCATGAAACTAACCCAAACATTGAGGAAAAACTACGTCTTTCAAAATAACGATAACACTGTTAAATATTGGACTTTTGAAAAGTGCTGTATTCCAATCAGCATCTTCCTCGTCTACTTTTAACACAACATTTTCCTGCTCAAATACATTGTGGCTGTTATCATTGGCATTGAGGTAGTTGGATAATGATGGGTATATCGCTAGAGGAGTAAGTAGCAGGGCATTGCATTCTTTCAGCACTCTTGATAATTTTGTCGCCCGCCTTTGAACTAAAGAGTAAAGTGAAATCAGAGTAGAAGCTGAACTTAATTCACTTTCGCATTCACTGGTTATTAAACAGTTACATTGGAAATGGTGCTAATTTATTCTTGAAGTAGTCTTTTAATTCCTCGTCCGATTGTTTTGTTATGCACACCTACTGGAAACAAGTATGTGAATCGGTTTCAACTCCCTTGTTTCTCACTTTGACGGAGCTGTTAATGAATGCCAATATAAATACTCCTTACATTGGAAGCCACAGATTATTCCATCTGAAAAGCGACAAAAAGGCTAAAGACAACAATACATCAAAATCCCCCGATCAAAGATAAAAACAACAAGTAAGCCAGGTCCGTTAAGAACAGATCTGATTTATTTTTCAAACATCAAATAAAAGTTTTCGAACCATATCTAGCTGAAATCGAAACAGTGTAAAAAGAATCAATTAAAGACTTTCTTAAAGCTTTATTCCAGATAGATATTTCGCACGATAAAATAAAAGTTAAAGAGGAGAAAGAACAATCATAAAAAAGCATCCGGGTTCAAACTAATAACGAGTAAAATAATACAAGAACTATCACCTAAATGCCTAAAATTAATTCGCTAAATCTTTAATGCTATACTAGAAACAAACTATTTTTTAGCCACATGAAAAATGGAGCAGATGAAAATGATCCCAAAAATAGGTAAAAACGCAGAAGAAGTTAAATCATATAGACCAATCAGCCTGCTTCTTATCCTATCAAAATTTTTTGACGGTAATCGACCATAACACCAATTTGTATTTCGTAACAAACACGAAATCATTGAACATATCTACAGGCTGGTGATCAAAATAATCAATGCTCTGTCGCATTTCTAGACATTTTACAAGCTGTTTACAAAGTCTGGCATGAAGGCGTACTATATGAAATAAAAAAAAGTCTCCCACACCCACATTACCAACTTCTTAAATTCTATTAAATCGACGGCATTTCTTGGGAAAACAAGACTATAACCAGATTAAGGTACACCATATAAAATTTTTGGTTTCTCAATGCAGTATCCTTGGACCCATCCAATACCTCTTGTACATATCAGATCGGCAAAAACAAAATTAACAACGGTTACCACTTATGCAGACGCGCTTCGTACCGCGACCCAACATCTGCCTCAATAAACCTACAAATTAATCTCAACAAAATTTAGAAATGGCTGAAAATGTATAGACTGAAGACCAATGAAAGCAAATCAACACTTTTCACTTTCACATGCGCAAATACTTAGGCATGCGCCTCGACAAAAAACTAACGTAGCAAAAATACATATTTGCAAAACGCAATTAGCTTGAACTTAAAATGATAAAAATGTACTGGATCTTTAGACGAAAATCAAAAATGTCCCTGGATAACAAGGTGCCACTTTACAAGGTAATCTTGAAACCCTTATTTTTTATTTTTGTTTATTTGTAATTTAAGTTTATGTTCATACTAAACCTGCGCACAGATAGCAAATTGTATCTGTAGGATACAGAAATGTATGCAAAAATGTTTTTTGTTTTGGTTAAATAAGTAATAAAAAAAATGGACGAATGGTATCCAATTATGGGAAACAGCAAGCAACACCAATATTTTCATCATACAGATATTCCAAAACAAAATTTTGCGTACTATTGCCAATATTCCTTACTACGTGATAAACGAAACCATCTCAAAGAAAGTCCCCCTCTCCACAGTGAGCGAGACGATCCTCCAATTCAGCGCAAGACTTCACAACCACCTTAAGAGGCTAGCCAGACAATTAAACGCAGGAGATAACCTGGAACTTCTTCCTTCTTCTAGTTCCTTCTCCTAACGAAAATTGAAAATCATTAGGGCAATTTGAACCTTATATTCAACTTAACTAAACAATTCTGTGTAGCTGCAGACAAACCATTCTTTTAGGTTTCTTAACCAGGACATCCTTCTTCTACCTATGCTCGTCTTTCCCTTTATATTCCCTTGCATACGAAGGGGTAAGTATTTTTCACCTCTCATAAAGTGACCTGGGTATTCTAATTTTCACTGCTTACTGTTGTTTATCAATTCACACGTGTTATTCATACGGCGTAACACATCTTCGTTTTTTATCTTATTAACTCTATGATATACGTAGAATCCTTTAACAGCACCACATCTTAAATGCATTAAGACGTTTTATGTCTATTTGCTTTAAAGTCCATGCCTCGACACCATATAACAAGATGAAGAAGACATAACTGCGAAGCAATCTGGTTTTGAGTTGTATGTTCAAGTGTCGGTTGCTTAGTAGTTTCTTCATTTTGGTTAACGTAGTTCTCGCCATTTTGATGATCTTATGTTTGATTATGATATTATCATTATTTTGGTTTTCTTCAGATTCGTTTTTAAACCTGAAACTACGCAGGCTAAAACACCTCCAGCCCGCTTATCTGACGAGATGATGATGAGTATAGTGTAGAGTACTGTAGTAAAGTATGGTTTAGTGAAAGACAACTAACATTAAGTTACACCGTGAACTCCCAATGGGGAGTTTATATGCAAGATTTATTATCAAAACATAGGCTCATTGCCCTCAGGGCAGATTTTTGCACTCAGTAGGAGAAATAAATAAAAAAAAACGTTTAAATGGTACCTTCCAAAATGCGTTGACAAAGATTTTCATCGATGCTTCGTAAAATTTCGAACATTTGGTATATTACGCCGCTCTTAATGGTCTTTCAAAACTGCAAATTTGGTTTCCTACTATTGGCCCAAACAACATATTATAAAATTAAAACTACATGACTTTTTGCAAGAGCTTTTTTGTCCAAGTAGACTGTATAAATTGACTAGGCTATGGTAGAATCTGTAAAATGTAAAACCATTTATATATAAATTTTACAAAAAATTTTAGCCGATGTTAATAAAAATGGTAAAACATTAATATTTTTTTTAATTTTTCGTAGATTAGATAAATATTTCAGGTTCTTAAATAGATTTAATTGTCTTAAGATATACTGAGATGGGTTTATGATCTGATTGGGTTTTATTCTTTTATCCACAACAAGTTTACTTGATAAAATTTCAAAATAAATTTGACGCTGCAGACATTATATTTTTTGTATTTAAATGGATTGGTATACGCGATTTAAGCTAAGCGATACGCCCTCTAGCGGGAAAAATGTACAACCCCATGGTGGGTACTTTACTTTATTTATATGTGTTTAGATATTTAAACGATACCTACAAATTTATCAAATAGAAGAAAACACCCAGAAAACGGCCCAGCCACACAAAAATACACAAAAAAAACATCGAGTTACTATTATTATAATTTATCATAACCTTATTTTACCCACCATGTGCAATAAAATTTGGCGGGAAAAATTATTTTGCCAATAGAGTTACAAATTTTTTTTGTAAGTCGCTTAAATCAGACGACTCTAGTGTCAAAAATTTGAATAAAAAAATCTACTGTAAATTTTCTTACTTTCGGGTAAAAGTCGCGTATTTTTATTGGTTGTTGCCCACGTTTCGCTCGCCATTGCAGGAAGAATTCCAAATGCGGAAAAGTCCAAGATTTTAGTTTTCATTATACTTTTTTCATTTTGCTAGTTTTTTACCCTTTGTGTGGCGTTTGAATTGCTCAAATACATAAAATATATGCTGAAAACAAGGTTTAAAAAGCACAAATTTTTAGCCACTGTAATTGTCAGAATTGGATCAATTTTTTATACAGACTGTATAAAGAGTTGTAGATTACGCCTAGTACCATCACATGTTTAAAAACAATTTAATTATCATGCAAAAAAATGTTAAAAATAGGCAAATTTAGAGGAAAAATAAATAACTTTTTTAACTCGTATAGAAAGCAGAAAATTAAAAGAAATTGTACTTAGGGTAATAATAAAATATCCTAGTTTGCAAATAAGTTTAAAATTTTTAAATTCATTGTTTTTATTTGGGAATTATAATGGGCGACGTAAATCACTTTTGCCTGATATAAATTCTGACTTTTCATAACATCACATTCACAAACTTTTGGAAAACTGTAATTTTGGTTTTTATTTAGTGATAAACATTAATAAATAAGTCTAGCGTTATTCTGCCAGGTGGCGCCCGTAGTGTGCCAATAGTATGCTTGTAAAGCAAACATCAAAATATGAAGGATCAGGTCAAATTTAAGGTCTACCCACCTTGATGCAACATAGAGAAACATTTTGCTTCTAAAAAAGTTAATAGACCTGAATTTGGATTTGTATACAACGTCAGAAGTTACAAATTATTTAAATTTATATTTAAGTGTAAAAAATGTAAATTTTTTTAAATGTAAAAAACAAATTGATTAGTTCTAAAAAAAACATTGCTAACGCACCCTTAACTACTTATTTCATGATAAGTCATTGAAATAACAAAACTTATTACATTTGTAAACACAAAATTATAAATTTATTATTCGTCTTACCTTCAAAGACAAAATATTTAAAACGCATTTTTTAAATTTTATTTACTGAACTTAATTACTTAAAATCTCAAGGCTAATTAATAAAATGAATTATCATTTGAGAAAATTTAATATAATTTTCTTAAGAATCTAATTTTCTTGAGATAATTCTAAAGATTTTTTTAAAATGGAAGCTGCGTTTATGTATTTATTTATATTGATACTAAGATCCTAAAGAAAATTGAATAAAAGTTTTATAACGTGGTTAGATATGTTTTATTAAATTGGAAAGTTCATGATATTAATATGATGTTTGTCTACATATTTCTGATTATTATGTTATTTACATGTGGACCATTATAATAATAATGTTGTCGTATTGCAGTTTGTGCTTTATTACTTTTCTGTGATTTTCTTACGCTGCAAAATCTAGCCGCGGTTCGCAAACTACTGGCTCAAACAAAAATTATTGGTTGGTTCGTACTCTTGGTGTATGTTAAAGGTTGACGCGATTAAACAATAATTTTTGTTTGAGCTAGTAGTTTGTGAGCCGAGGCGATAGCCTTTGGTGTAAGTTTAGGCATAGATTTTTAATTAGAAATTTATTGACTAGTAACTAACTAAATTTAGAATCACACCTTTAATTTATTTTTTGCTTTTTAAGGTAACCGTATTCTTCGGCCCCTGCAATGACTAGCCAAACGTTGGTCTAATAAACTACGCGAATTCAATAACTAACTAGATGCTTAGTTATAATTTATATTTTAGGGTTTAATTTAACGTGATAAAACATAACTAAATTTAAATAAGTTCATGAAAATGTTCTTGGGTGTATGAAAAAGAAAACAGCGCACGTGCAGTTTATTTTAAGGGTGCATGTAATAGATCATATGCATATACTTCGTGTATTATTTATGTGGAGGATGTATAGTAGACAGAATACAAATCCGCGTGAAATATGAGAATGGTAGGTCAAAATGAGTTTAATAATTATCTCTTTTCAGTCTCTAGAGGGTTTTCTTGGAGCTTGTAAACATCAGAGTGCCTCGCTTGCCGTTGCTTGTGCCATGTAAGGGTTCCAGCTACGTGAAAAGCTTTTGAATATATAGGGTTAAAGTTTGAATATTTCCAGCTGTTGCTATTCCTGGGGAAGTTGGCTCTGCTAAAATCGGGCTCTTGTCACGAATGCTTTAACTTGAATACCAGCTTTTAATATATTACCCATATTTATTTTTCATAAATGTTCACTGGCTCTATTATTTCCATGAAGTATAAATGTTAAGTACCCATTAATAGGAGCAATTTGTTTCAGTCAACTCCAAATTAATAACGAGTAATATTGCCTTCAATGTTATAAATTTTAATGTTTTCATTGGCAATAATTATATTGAAAAGGATAAATTGTTTTGTCTTTTATTTCAGTGATTGATTTTATGCACATATGTAATAATGACTGCCATTAATAGTCTAGGACTTTTTTTTGAGATTTATTATCGCCATTAATCTTAACAATCCCATTTCACAAACATATAGTTCACTTGTTTTAATTAGGATCATTATTTGTTTCAAATAATTATAAAAAATTAAAAAAGATATTTGCCATAATAATAAAATATGAGTCACTCTGGATATTAAGTTTTGTTAACAAGCACCATCTATTGTGTTTCAAATAACTTACTAAAAATAAAGCTAAAAATAAAGATAAGGTAACCAAACGTACTGATATTGGGAATTTTTTTTCCCTTTATGAAAAGGCGTACTCCTTTTGGTCCAAGGATATATGCCCGGCGCCTTCAAAATAAAAAAAAAAAATTAATAACGATATAACAATACTAATTTATTTAACCTTGCAGTACACGGCTCTCTAACTGTTTAACTTTTTCCAACCCTAATTTAACTTGACATCTAGAACTTTTAAATTTACATTTAAGTAAAAACCTTACGATTAGTAATTATTTTTTTGCTTTAAATTAAGTACTACTAATGGGGGCGTAGCTCAGATGGTAGAGCGCTCGCTTAGCATGCGAGAGGTACCGGGATCGATGCCCGGCGCCTCCATAATTTTAAAAGGAAATTTAATAACAAAATAACAGTACTAATTTTTTTAACCTTGCATTCCACGGCTCTTAAACTGTCTAACTCTTTAACTTATCCCAACCTTAATTTAACTTGACATCTAAATCTTTAAAATTTACATTTAAACAAAAAACTTACGATTAGTAATCACTTTTTGTCTTTAAATTAAGTACTACCAATGGGGGCGTAGCTCAGATGGTAGAGCGCTCGCTTAGCATGCGAGAGGTACCGGGATCGATGCCCGGCGCCTCCATAATTTTAAAAGGAAATTTAATAACAATATAACAGTACTAATTTCTTTAACCTTGCAGTCCACGGCTCTTTAACTGTGTAACTTATCCCAACCTTAATTTAACTTGACATCTAAAGCTTTAAAATTTACATTTAAACAAAAAACTTACGATTAGTAATTACTTTTTGTCTTTAAATTAAGTACTACCAATGGGGGCGTAGCTCAGATGATAGAGCGCTCGCTTAGCATGCGCGAGGTACCGGGATCGATGCCCGGCGCCTCCATAATTTCAAAAAGAAATTTTCCGCACAATTTGTTTTTAAAACTTTTTTTGTTATATCTAGGTGGTGAAATAGAGAAGAAAGATTGTGGTAAAACATAACCTGTGAAATTATAATTTTCAGAATCTAAAAATCTGTATGCATCTGCAATACCGACAGAGGGCGCATATTAAAAGTAAACATAACCCGCCGTGACATTGTT
>JARJDX010106356.1:0-21674 GCA_030264735.1 Gymnusa sp. GC000175 | reverse complement strand
GGCAATTTTTTAGTCTCCGGAGGTGGTACTACTAATTTCTTCCTTATTGCCAAGCCTAATATGTGCTTACAAATATAATTTTTTAAAAAGAATGGACAATCACACCTTCCTTTTTTTTAAATTCATTATCAGTTGGAAAAATTACTTGATAACTTGTAAATCTTATATTTTTGTGGTCATCAAATCTAATTAAATTATTTCATAAATACTTCAATTATATTATATATAAATGTCTAATAGATTATTTATCAATTTTCTATAGGTTATTCATTATTTTAAGAAAATTTATTACATAAATTTTTAATATTTATAGGAAAATATATTATTACGTCTGTAACGTAACAACTGCCCTTTTACTCACATTGATAACATATTAGGTAAGAAATCTTAAAAAAATGATACCCAATGCACCACTAATGATACATACAAAGCTATTTTACTTTACATGAGTACGTTAAAAAACATTTTTATTTTAAAATCTTTTAATGTAAAATTTAAACGCGCGTGAAGTTAGCACCACGTTCCAGCACCACGATTTACCCTTTAGGGAGGCTAGGAAAATAAAAAATATATTTGCTTATATCTTCGAAATCGTTAAAGTTACAGAAAAAATAAAAATATCGTCATAATAGACTATCAAAGCATCATAAATTTCACCAAAAAAACTGTATTCGCATCCAAACGTGGTGCTGTAAATTTAAAATATTCGACCCCATTTTCAACAATTTACACAACAATGTTTTTTCATCATATTTCACCTCATTCGATTGGCGTTTAATTTTCTATCGAATGAGACCAAATACGTGAAAAAATATTATTGCGCAAATTGTTAAAAATGGGGTTGAATACTTTAAATTTACAGCAACACGTTTGGACGCGGATACGGTTTTTTAATTTTAAATCTCTTAGATGCAACATACCAAGAAATGGCTTGTTACACATTGTTATATAAATTAAATTGCCAATCGAATGATACCAAATACGATAAAAAATATTGTTCTGCATGTTGCTAAAAATGGCCTTGAATATTTTGAATTTACAGCACCACATTTAGACACGGAAACAGTTTTTTTATTTTAAATCTCTGTGATGCGACAGACCAAAAAAGGCTTGATACTAATTTTTATATAGAATAAAATGCCAATCGAATGAACCAAATACGATAAAAAACATTGTTATGCAAATTTTTGAAAATGGCGTTGAATATGTTAAATTTACAGCACCACGTTTGGACGCGGATACGGTTTTTTAATTTTAAATCTCTTAGATGTGAAAGACCAACAAATGACTTAATACACATCGTTATGTAGATTATATTGCCAATTGAATGATACCAAATACGATAAAAAATATTGTTGTACAAGTTGTTAAAAATGGCGTTGAATATTTTGAATTTACAGCACCACGTTTGGACGCGGTACGGTTTTTTAATTTTAAATCTCTTAGATGCAACATACCAAGAAATGGCTTGATACACATCGTAATGTAAAGTAAATTGCCAATCGATTGATGTAAATAGTTTTAAAATAAATTTTAAATTGTTGCTTTTTTTATAATATAAGGTTAAGCGTATTATTATTCTTAAGATATTTATCATAATAATACCGTAAGGGATTTTAAAACTTTTTTTATGGAATCGGTAGTGCTTTAATTGTGTATTCTGACAACATTTTTATTTTTGCTGTAGCTTTAACGATTTAAAAGATAAGTAAATATATATTTTATTTTTCTAGCCTTCCTACATCATCATGGTGCTGAAAAGTGGCGCTAAATTCCCGGGGGTCAAAATTTAATGGCAAGCTATTAAAATGCAACTTTGTTATAACGGGATTTCGGGAAGTCAAAATCCCAAGTTAAAATTTAAAATAAAATGTAGCTTTTTAAATAAAGTTGTAATAGCAATTAAGATACAATAAAAAAAGTAGCAAAAAACTTCTTGCAAATGACAAAAGCGTCGAAATGGTAAGTTGCCTCAAAATTTTTATTTTTTTATTTTTAACATATTTGCGCAGACAATATTATTTTGTTATTTTAATAACAAGTGTGCCACGAAATATTAAAACAGTTAACAACTGTTTAAAGCGCAGAAATCCAGTTCATAAAAAAATTATATATTGTACCATCCATTTCTCCAAAAAATGATTAAAATATTTAACTTATACGTTACATGGAGTCAGCTTTAAATTTTGGTGTAAGAGATATTTTTTTTTTGTAAACTAGTAATCCATCTTCTTCTTTTTCTTCACTTTATGGTTTAGGCACTGGTGCCTGTTCCGTCTGCACAAAATATTTTAGGTGTTGCCCCATCTAGTGAATGGTCTGCCAATGCTTCCTCTGCCTTTTGATTTATATCGTACAAATTGTTTTGAGAGTCTATTTTCGTCCATATTTTCAATGTGATCTTTCCATTTATGTTTGTAGTCCACTAGTCGTTGGTTCAGGTGGTAAATGTTTAAATTATTTTAAACGCCTTCATTAAGTATCTTCTGGACTGTTCTTGTTTCGTAGGAAATTAGCTTTTGCTACCGTACATTAAAATTAGGACAGCCATTGCTTTGTGCAGTATAATTTTTGTTTTTGCTCGTGTTTTACTGTTTATTGTTTTTCATATATATGTAAATTTTTTGAGTTTTCGTTTAATGTCATGACTTTTTAGATAGCTGATTTCGTTCGTAGATTATATTTCCCATAAAATTTTAGTTTTCAGTGTAGATATTTCTAAGGAGTGTTCTTTGCTTATTTTTTCTAGTTTCAATGTTGCTCTTTCTAGGCTATCTTTGTTGTTTTGAATTATAGTTAGGTCATCTGTAAAGAGTATAGTGATTTATTTTATTTTAATACCTGTTTTTATTTCGCGTTTCCATATTTTAATTAAATGGTCTATGTATATGCTGAACAGAGTAGGAGAGTGCTAGAACCTTGCCTTACTCTTCGTGTTGATATTAGTTCTATGAGTGTATTTTGCCTTGTATATATTTCTGCCTGTTCGTACAGTCTTTTCAATATCTGAATCTTCTATTTATTATTTCTATAAAGTCTCTAAATGCTATGAGTGAGTTTTGACGTTGAACTCTCTTCTTTTTTCGATAAGTTGTAGTAGTATAAAAGTGTTGTTTGAGCAGTAGCGTCCTTTTTTTAAAGCCTGATTGTATTTCACTTGGCAGTGCATCGGTGATGATTTTTAGTCTATTATTGATTTTTCGAGAGTAGATTTTGTAGTTGAGCAGGCTAATTTTTTTGTTTTCACACCTATTTCTTTCGCCTTTCTTAAAGAGGAATATTACCCTTTAATTTTTCCATGCTGTTGGCATGTTTTTCGTTCTCCTACATTCGTTAATCAACTTAAGAAATTAAAGTTCGAAGAAATGTATTTCATTAGTTCTAAGTTTAAGTTGTCTAGGCCTCTTGCTTTTCTGCCCTTAAATTCTTTTAGTGCTTGTTGTAATTGCTGTAAAGTAATCATGTCGACGTAGGTAATTATATTATTTTCTTCATCATTCTTTTCTCCTGTTTTGCACCATAGTGTTTGGTAGTGTTATTTTTATTCTTTACCCTCAGTTACGTTAAATCTAGCTGTACCCTTTTCTTAAGAGTTTAGATGTGATAATTTTATATGTCACCTCCTGACATCTGTAAAAGTAAAATGCTCGAAATTGCTAACAAATGTGTCTCTGGATTATTGGTCGGCCTTTTTTGTCAGTTTTTTTTGCAATATTTTTTTGGATTTGTAGTTCATGGTTTTTTGTATTTGGCGTCAGTAAGTATTTTTTGTACGCTTTTTGTCCATTATGGCTTGTTCTAGCCTTTCGTCCCATATTTTCAGCCCTTTTCTTCTCCGAAATTTTTTCTTTCGACCTATTATTTCATTAGCATTTTTCTTTATGCATGTTTTTATATTTTTCCATTCCTTATCAATATCGTTGTTAGTATTGGTATTTTTCAATTATGTTTCCAGTCTTTTTTGATATGCGTACTTTACACAGCCTTCTTGGAATAGACTTGATCATGATTCTATTGATTAATTGTTTGCCTCAATGATATTATCCTGGTGAATAGTATTATGTAGGCCTTTTCAGTTAAAGATTTTGATTAGTCTGCTTATATTGTCGACAAACGGCCATGTGATTTTCGGGCCTCGACTTTTTCTTCAGTAATTAGTATTTTAATATCATTTGTGTTTATTGCTATGTGACTGAAATACAGTCGTACTGTCCTAAGTCGAATCATCATATTCACAAAAAAAATTCAAGATATAGAAAATTCGAGTTACAGAAATAACTACAAAATGCGATGTTGATACAAAAATTTGCGAAAAAATCGAGAGAATAATTTGACTTATAGAAGTTCGAGTTATGGAAGTTCCACTGTATTTATGTTATCAATTCGTGCTGCCTATGATATCCAAAGTATCCACCTAAAACACCATAAACAGTACCTCTACATAGTCAGTTTAATAGTCCAGATAACTGCTGTGGAAACGCCAAAAATGAGCGGGCGTCCGTATAAGTATAGGTTTGATGGCAATAGCCTTGTCTTTTTATATTCATTCCACCTTTTCCGTTGCATTCATCGCCATTTTCGTAGTTTTGTGAGATGCACTCGTAATACCTAACCCATTTAAACCCTTTTCAGCAATGTTGCAAATCCATACGCGCCTTGTTGTCGCAAAGCCAACAGTACCATGAATTTTGCATTTTTTTCTTGCTCTGTCCCGAAGCAGTACGTATTATTTTTCTCCTAGCATTCTTATTTCCACCATTCTTAAAATGTGCTTTGTAGTTTATGATTCAGTTCTCGTTTTTGAGGTGGTAAAGGTCATGATTGATCCTATACATGTATATGTATGCGAGCTTTGTTTCTTGTGCTCTTAGGTTTGTTTCGGCATATGATTTTAAGAACTTCTCCAATCCCCAAAAATTAATTTTCGGAGATGATTAGTTTGATTAAAACTTTGCATCTCTTATTCAAAAGTATTTATTTAAATTAAGTTACATTAAAACCGAAAATTTTGTATTTTTATTATTGATTACCCTTTTTTAATAGAATTAAATGAAAGTTGCTCTGTGACAAAGGAAAATGAAATAAAATTATCTGCATACAAAAATGATGAAATTAAATTAAAAGGGTGTTGAAATAAAAGTAAGATATTAAAAAAGGTGTTGAAAGCTTAACAAAGCGCAGCTACAACTTGCTTTTGTAAGTCGGATATAAGTAACAAGACTACAAGGACCGAACAATAGGAATTAAGCCATAAATCACACTCGACAAGAAGCAAGTTCCAGAATTTTTACAAGACACCTATTAGGGACTTTTGAAAGATCGTAAATCATGTTTAACAAGATGCTCTTCATAGCAAGTTCAAAACAATTAAGATTTATCTTTTTATTGGTTTAAAATTAATTGTCAACATTTTTTCTCACACCATATTGACCATGAATATAAGAACTTTTTGTTGAATAGTAAACCTTGTGTTCATAAAACTGATAGGAATATAAACAAAATTGCCTTTGCCAATGCCAAATTAAAAAGCATTGTTGTAAATATATATAACTAAGTTATCTTGAAATTTTATTTTGGTATTGTGCTTTCTTAGGTAATCGCTAAATACAAGTTTTTGGCAATCTTGCATCTTAAATGAAGAGGATCTGTTGATGGCGCTCGTATACGGTTGAAATAGTTGAAGGTCAAGATGAGTTCAGATCAGACTGCGTAAAACTGTGTTTAAAAAATCAGGAGTGGTCAAATAGATTGATACCCGCACTCATTAACAGATTTATTTTTTATCAAGATAATGACAGGTCTCATACCGGCAAAACAACCCTACAAAAACTTCAAGAAGCCAATGGTATGTAGTTGCTACGACACCCGACATTTTTTTAGACTTGGCTAGAATATAATGAGCAGCAATTGGTGAAAAAACGAAATATTTTAAAAAAAGTTGCGAAGGAAAGAATTCGATCCGTGAAAAGAAGTTCGACACACAAAAAAATATTACACAAAATAATGATCATCTATAAAATACAAATCTCCGAATGAAAAGAAGGGCGATTTAGGAAGAAGTAAAAACACACCAAGTAGAAGAAAAATAGAAATAAAATATGAGGACTAGAACGAGCAACGAGTTTGCAGAAAGCGGCAAACTAGAGCCTTCAGACACTTGCTTTACATATATGTACATAGTTGCCTCGACAAGAGCCAAGCATCACTTATTGCTATCAATTTCATGGCATAAGCGGATCTCTGACGAGAAGAAAAAATTGCGCTTGCAAGAATCGGTAAACTGAAAGTAAACGTTTACTCGCATAATTTTTTAGGTTTTTGTTTCACAGAAAATAACGATTTCAAAAAAGTTTAATTGTTTAAGTTGCTGCAAAAGCAACAACTTTTTTTATATTATGTTTTATCAGGTATAAGTTAAGTGGGGGATAGATAAATTTTCTTTTTGGAACTACATTTTGATTAAAAAAAGAATTGATGCCAGTGAGGATTACACAGAAAATTTCTTAATTAATTTATTTCTACTTTTATAAATAATTTCTATTATAAATACCAATTGTGGGTTTATTTTTTCTTAATTATGTATGTATGGACCCGATTTTGAGCGAGAGCTCTCGATATGGGGTGTAGACAGTCTACTTTCAGCCTAATTTTTACGTCTTTAATGTAAGTAACAGGGCAGGTGATTCGCCACAGACGGGACCAATGGCTTTTAAGGTGACTTTCGAACCACCCGAGAGCAGAAAGAAATTTTAAATCTAGAGTTATACATTTTGCCCGATTTGAACCTGGGACCTCTTGCATACCAGTACAGCGATTTACCGGTTGGTTACTCTGATCTCTAATTAAATAAATTTAATAAATGAAAATATATTATGGAGCAAATTAATCAACATGGCCCATTTCACTTGGATAAAATATAGCAAAATAATACGTTACACTATGCAACCAACATTTCAATGTTACAAAAAATTAATCTGACTTTTAAATTAAAACAAATAATTTGATTTCGACTGCATAAAGAAGTTATTACCTAGATCTCGGCTTGCCATCCGTACTCTTTGCCCCGGACACTGTTCTCTTTTAAAGGAAGTTCGGGGACATCCGGAGGATTTTTCAAGGGTGACTGGGTTTTTAAGGAGTTTGAAAGCAATGATGTTTATTTTGGTTATAATTTTTAAGGTGAAAAATAAATTGTAACTCACAGCAAAATTAACGGATAGATAATTTATAATTATTTTTTTTGAAGAAAATTGCTTAAATTGATAAAAAAAAATCGCAATTTAAACACAAATCATCCAACTGTTGACCAAAATATGCGCAAATCCTTATCAATCTACGAAAATGGTTTAACATTGCACAAAAATTTTAGATCTAAAAATTTATATATTAAAGCAAATCGCCTAAATTAAATCAAAAGCATACAATTTAAACCAATAATGTCAACGTAAAACGAACTAATTTGGACACAATCATTTAAATTTTTAGGAATATTGTTTAAATTTTATTAATATCATTTTTATTTTAATTATCGTAAGATTTATTTTTTTTTCTGCGATTACAGCGTCACCTACGATAATTATAAAAGTGCTGAGGATAAAATTTTCCGCACAATACGAATCTGTAGTAAAAAGTAAAAGTTTCCTCCTCTTGGACTGGGGTGAGGCGCAACTTTAAACTTCCAAGAGTCGACTCCTATTTTTTAATGAAGATTCGGATTGTGCGAAAAAAAAAATACATAAATTTTACCAACTTCGATTCTTTGTAATCATCGTGGGTGAGGCTGTAATCGTAGAAATAACAAATCTTGCGATAATATATTTCTAAAATTACATAGCCAACTAAGATGATTTAAAAAGAGAGTTTTAAGTTTTAAGTTATGTATTTTGAGATTTTATTATCTTCGGGCTAAGAGGGATTTCAAAATCATGTCCGATTTAGACATTAAATTGCTAGATGTTGAATTAATTGAAATACCAAATTTTGTCACAATTTGGATACAAGTTATGATATCATTAATAGAAGCGACAGGGAGTCGAAACATGCGGACAAACTGTTTACAAACTAAAATTTATTGAAACGAAGCAGAAAAAAACTTCCTTCTGTTCATATCCGCATTTCTAGACCAGTACCTGGATAATAAAACAGGGCTTATTGTGTCCCCTTTACATTTCGAAATCCAAATTGTGCATCCTTAAAGTTGACCTTACATTTTCTGTATATTTTGTTGTGCAGGTGGCTTAAAAGGTGTTAATTAAAACTTTTTAGGTTTCGGAATAAAAGTTGATTTTAGCCAGTCTAAAGGGTATTTGCCTTTGATAAATATCTTGGTAAAAATAAGTTCAATCAGAGAGATCTTATTGTTATTTATATGCTTAACAACCTCGTATAGAATTTTGTCAGAATCTACCGCTTCTTTGATTTCTATATCGTATTTCCTTCTTTGTTATTGGCAGTTCTATTAGCGATTCAATGTCGGAATTTATTTTTCGATGCGAACTTTCGACGTCTTGAAAAAGCTTTGGATACTGTTCCCACACTTTCTCCTTTTCGTCTTCTTCTAAGACTATTTTTTTCCGTCGTTTATAAGTACTACAGGCGCTTTAGTCTTATATATACCAGCCACTTCCTTTAGCTCTTTAAGTTTTCCATGTGTGTCATATATTTGTTGTAGTCTCGCTCGGCATTCTTGTCCAAGCTTTGTTTTTAGAATTTTCTGATTTCTGCTCTGATTCTGAATACTATGCGATAGATATGTTGATTTACGTTTTTGTATCGGAATTCATCAACTGAATGATCTGTCATCCATTTTTGCTTTGGAAAGGTCTTTCGGTTTTTCAAGCTATTTTTGGTTATTGTTATTTATTGTCGTCTTCATGCTATTCCATAAGTTTTTTTTACCTCCAATTCTAGAACTGTCTTCTTTAGTTTCTTTGAATGGTTATTTATTTCGGACAGCAGACGTTTTTTGCCTATTTTTGTCGAAAAGGATGACCAATTCTATTGTATGTCTGCACCTTTCAAGGCATTTTTCACGCCATAGTTTTAGGGTAATCTACGTCTTCATCTTTATATCTTATTTTTGTGGAAGGCTATTACTTTTTTTACTGCTTCATTTATGGTCGATTAATTGAAATTCTCTATTTAGCGTATTCTTTATTTAAGGAGATAAACGACTGGTTCGTAACTTGGAGACTCATTTAGTTTTTATTCAAATAGCCTATAACATTGTCCCACTATGAATGAATGATAATGAAATTTGTCACAATTTGGGTACAATTTAAGCTACATAATCGAATGTTTCTACGATCAATATGGTATAATTTTTGTGTAGATCAGGGTATTCAGGTGATGAAATTTTTTATATTTTTATTTTTCGTAAATTTTCTATGGTGCCTTAGCTTATCTTAAAAAAAAAGTTTTTCAAAAGTAACCCATTTTGATTGTTAGTTCTTAAATTACGCTCCCATCCGCTAGCGCCTGAGTTTGAATGCTTCCACTTAGAATAGAGTGCAGAGAATTAACGCCATAAATACACACTTTTACCCATTTGATTACATTCTTACTTATTATTTTTATTGCCACAATTTTTTTATTAATCAGGTTCTAAAATGAAAATTACCTACATGAACCTCCAAATACGTTCTTGCACCGCTTAGAAAAGGGTTCGGATTTATTCGTACGCGACAAGGGTAGAGAAGGTAAATCTGGGAACTTTAGGTATCCTCAGCATCTTCAGTTTATCATGAGCTACGAGAGTACCTTTGTAGTCGATTCAAATTTACATAGCATAAGCCAACTTTAAATTTTATATTACACATCTAAAAGTTAAAAATGTACAGTGCCACTCAAATCCCAGGAAATGCTTTCTCGCACTTTTAGGGGAATTTATATATTTTAGTATGAATTGGCCTTAGCTTGGCGGGGTTCAAACCCGGCGACTAACATCGGTTTCTTACTTGATGAGCAACCACTAAATAAAAAAAGTTACCCATAGTTTGTATAATATGTTATCCTATTAATTCTGCAATACAAGAAAACCAAATCCAACATATCTTACGTTTTACACAAGATTCTAAAGATCGATTCTAGGCCATTTACAAATAAAATTTGCTTACTATATAAGTAATTAACGTTAAAAGGTACGCGAATCAAACATTGCAGAGTAATCAATTTTTAAAAGCAGTAGTAAATATATGCGAATTCGCTTCTATGCTATTCGGTACAATGCAAACACAGCTTTAGAAAGCAGCAAAAGTGTTAGCGTAAGAGAAAATTTTACAAGCACTAAAACAAATTAAATCTCTGGATATCTGTAGCAAAAATGGAAGCAAGTTAAGAATATTACTTTCAATTCAATTTCAAATGATGGTCGAATTCGAATTCATACCAAGAATTAGAAAATAAGAGCTTATAATTGTTTAATAATAAGATATTTTTATTATTTTAAATTAAAAATAAATTTAGCTTTATTTCTGCCTTTGCATTTTTTTCCTTAGTTTTTGCCGTTTTACTCTTCATTTTTATTTTTTGGTGAAAAATTATTATACATTTAATAATTCTTATTTTATATATCCTGTTCATTTTAGAAAATTACGTTTGGTAAAATCGCCACGTAATTTTAAATTGAATCAAAATTTTCAACAGGAATGTTAGAATGCAAAATGATTTAGGAAAATAACTTGAAATACAGCGTCGCATCGTAAAAATTTGTCACTAATTTAGGAGCGTCGTTAAATTGAAACGTTATCTGGGACGTCGAAATTGAGAATGAGGAAACACCAATTTTATATCAGAGAAATCAATTTTAATTTGATTAAATTATTTATTTGGTTTTATTTTTCGCAGTATTTATTTGTGTACAAAAATAACGTTGAAATTTATCAATTATTAATTATTTTACTAGAAGCTGCGTGAGTACACAAATGAAAGTAATAAATATTGATTTCTTCTTAAAGATAGAACTTATGTAAATTCAACAGGTAGTCGAGTTATTATCGAACAAAAGTTATTATACAAGCTAATAACAAAACGTATTAAAAGCGAAATTGTTTGGAAAAGGGAGAAACAACACGCTCATTTAAGGAATGAATTACGCATTCAACGAGCCATGAAAATTTAATCCGCATTAGTCTTAAGTATCTTTGTAGAAAACATAATAAGTTAATAGTAATTTATTGATTGCGCTTTTACGTAGTACTGATTTTTGAATAAAATAAGTAAAAAATTATATTTATCCTAAGTGGGGTAACTAACATTGCGCAGTAAAATTTACACCTTATTTTAGTAGTCGTAAATTTTATTTTGCAAGATCAGCGGGTTATATCGATTGGCATCTTTTGTGCATGCAGGAGAAATTGATTATAAAAGAAGCGGAAAATTTTAGTTTTATATCCTATTTGCTAGTCTCGCGAGAGCTATTTCTTTGATTACCTGTAGTTGTTCAGATCCAGTCTATTCCCGTTCATAGTCCACATCACCTCTATAGGAACATCACCGTATACGTGGCATACTAAACTTACCGGTCCACCACGTTTTGTCGATACATTCTTTGAAGTACTGTCAAATCTTGCCGGCTCTGAAAATTGCACATTGAATTGAAAATTACTTTGCATATAAATTACTTTTTAATTAATAAATCAATAAAATAAGCTTACCATTTACGTTAATATAAATAACTTTACCAAGACCGGAACCAATACCATTAGTAGCTCTACATAGATAATGTCCTTCATTCTGTGGTCCTACTGCTTCCATCCAAATGGATCCATTTGCTAACAGGACTGTCCGCCCATGTAAACTTAACAAAGGCTTATAATCGCTCGCTGTTTTACCTGTTTGTACAAGTAATTTAGTAGTAATTTGATTCCGGCAAATAAAGTATTGTTAGGCAATTTAATTGATTACTACCTTGTCCTTTGAGCCATGTAATTTGTGGATGCGGGAATCCTTTCGCTGCGCAATCAACTATTACTGCATTTCCTAACAATACTGACAGATCTTGCGGTTCGATTATCCATTGAGGAGCAACTAAATTACATAGTGTGCATTAAAGTTTAATAATATTATCAATTAAAAATTAGTTCACCTTTAACCATTAGGTTTGCAGTATAATTTGCCCTTGCAGCAGCATTACTAGCAACACATGTATAAACTCCACTATGCCTAGATGTCACTTCCTTAAATATTAACATGCTATAAAATTCTGCAGCTCGCTCTTCCACCTAAAATTTAAATAGTAAAAATTGAGAATTCGATGTGTGATGAAAAATTTACCTGAAGGGTGGAGGAAATTGGCATTTCATCTTTATACCAAGTAAAATGTATAGGCATATCACCGGAAGTAACGTAACATGTAACTTGCGCTCTGCCACCCTCTTGCAAACTGGTTGGAAAAGAAAACGGTTCAAGAATAGGAGGGCTGTGTACAATGAGTTGTATATTTCGTTGGGCCATTTCTCCCTCTCTATTTGTGACAAAGCATGTGTATGTATCAGAATCACTCGCAGGATCCAAACGCATTATAGTAAGTGATCCGCCATCCTCCAATTTATGTCTGAGGTCTAAGGGAAGGTCTTGACCATGACGCTTCCAGCGAACTGAACCTATGGGATATCCTGAATACGGGCAATGTAGCGTTATGTCGGAGCCGGCTACTGCTTTCACGGGACCAACAGACCGTATAAAAGGAGGGCCTATATCAAAATCTATTAAAACCCGTTGTGAAATGATGATGAATAAAACATTACCATAAATATTAAGCCTTGCCGCGTGCTCTGCAGAACCCAAAGAGTTAACGGCCCTGCAGATATATAAACCCCCATCATCAACTCTAACATTGGAAATGTTTAAATGGCTTATGACATCTCCTGAATGATCGACATACTGTCCGATAGCGTATCTAAGAGTTAAACACAATGTTATAGGATAAGGGTAAAACGTAAGGGATGTTATTACCGGTGACCAACACGTAAATCTGATAAAGTTTCCCCATCCAAAAACCAACGGAATTGTGGTGGAGGCGATCCTGTAGCAGAGCATCTTAACGAGACTTGTGGCCCAGGGCGTAAAGCTTGCTCGATGAAGGTGTATTGTAATTCAGGAACAGTGTCTATCAACAAAATGCGATGATTTTACGAATAAGCAGTTGCTAATTGAATAAACGCTTAGAACGCAAATTTGTTCATATTCAATGAACAGGTGGGGCGAAAAGTGGATGCAAATAATAACTCAACCGATGTTGAGTCTCTATATCCGACACAACCACAGTTACAGCCGCTGCCTCTCCGCTAGATAGCGTTTCGCACGCAGCGAGAAAAACCTACCGGAAATGACTTTTAACTTCCGTCAACAATATATCATGTAAACTCGCGTTTCCTCTCTTTTCTCATAAAATAATTTTATACTTGAATAAAACTGAATTTGAGACTAGTGCTTTATATAAGAGGATTTCTACTGTGAAGAAAATTAAAGAAAATATCATTAAAAGTTGGGGTGCGATGATAAATCACTCTATTAAAATGTCTTTACCTTGCTCAGAATTTATAAATACTCTTAACCCGCTTATAAATTAGCTATTTTAAAAAAACAAAACCCAATTCATTTACATAACTATTTTCCAATTACATCCATTCGGTTCATAGCAATTTATTAATTAAAAGCTCATTAAAGTGTTAAGAACATGTCAGTTACATATATGTTTCAACTGAATAATGCACTAATTAATTTATATTGACAAAAAACTTTACACCTAATAAAATATTATTGAGCACAATTCATTTAAACATTGCTTTCAGCTTTTTGTTTTGTAATTTTGTGTGAAATTGCATACTTTACATGTTCAAAATGACACCGATATATTTTAAGAATTCCATAGCACATCGCTTTAAATGATGCGCTTCTAATAAATAAATGTTTTACCTTCTATTTAACTTTACACAGTGGCTTTGTGAAAAAGTTCATTATTGTACAATATTTCTATAGTTAAACTAAATACTAACATTTCTATCTGATTATAGCTATTGTCTTGCAGAAACAAGAAACATATTACAGGTTACATTATTTTTTTTAATTACTTGGAAATATCCTTGCGTCCTTTAAATTTAGACATTTTATCTTGCTTTGTGTTAAATAAGGGATGGAGTAAAAGGAAGAAAAACTTTTATATCTCCTCAAATATTAATCAAACAAAAAATTACTTTAGATTAAAATTTATCAGATAATTAAAACGTATTTTTTTGTTTTCGCAAGTTTCTAGTTCGAATTTGTTTTATTAAAATATTTTTTTTAATTTCCAGATTTACTCCCTATAAAATATATTATTTAATCGCAAAAATAATTTAAACAAACAAAATTAGTTTTAGAAATAAGGACCTGTTCTGAAACTGCATTAAACCATAACATTAATGGTAATTAAAAAATATTTTTTTAATATTTAATACCTTAAGTGTTAAGTAATACTTTAAATTTTTTGTTTCTTTTTTCTTTCTTCCTGATAAAATCGCATAAAATAGTTTCAATATTTCTGATTAAAATCCATACCAGATTTTAATTTAAAAACGATGTCAAGTTTTAAGAAAATATAATTTATCTTACCACCAAGACGTAATTCCGCACTTCCTTGACAGCTTTCTCGATCATTTCTTACAACGCATTGATACATTCCACGGTCATGACGTGTTACGCCACTGACAGATAAAATGAGATGACTTAAAAGTTTGATTCTTGAATTAGCTTCTGGTAATAAAGGTTCACCGTTTCTCAACCATTGAACTCTTCCTATTGGGGATCCTGAAACCGTGCAATTAAATATCGCAGTTTCACCGGAATTAATAACCTGAAACCAGTGAATTGTATTTCTGGTAAAGAATTGCATAAAATTAAATATTATACTTGTAACTGTGGCAATACATGTACACTTAGATGAGCATTAACAGTTAATTGTATATCTAATCTTTGTTCTCCAAAATGATTGGAAACTTTGCATGTCCAGCGTCCTGAATCTTCAGGTTTTAATCTTTTAATATGCAAAATATCTTGCAATGGTTCATATCTAATTGTCGAATGGACTGGTTGAAGCTGACCATTGACCTCTCTAAACCAACTGAAACACAATATATAGTTCAAACTTCAGCTGAAGTTGGTTTAATGTAATCTGGTATGATGATTGGTAGATTACGTGTTGATTTATGAACATGATATATTCCCAGAGAAAGTGATCCTAGGAGGTTAATGCAATGTTTAACTAAACTCACTTGAATGTGGGTGGAGGATTTCCCTGAGCAGGACAAGTGAGATGTATGTCAGTTTCCCTGTTAGTTGACTGGGCAGTTTGTACAGCTGCGGTCAATCTAGGTGGCATACTACCTGTAGGTTCTACAAACGAAAATAAAATAAATTGTTTTACATTTTTTATACAATAGTTTGAAAATATTTTATCTTAACGAATTAAATGTTTTACACTAACCTGTGACAGTTAGAATGGCTGGTGCACTACGTTTCCGTTCTTGTGTGAGGATGTGTAAAGTATCACAAGAATAACGCATTAGGCCATCTTCAGTTCTTGCTGCTCGGATATGAAGCTCTCCTATTCCATGAGTAACAATAATACGTCCACCTGACACAAATGTTTATATAAAAGTAATACAATAAAAAAATCAATATTGAGTTTTTTTATTACTTTTTCCAATTATATTTTTTTCAAATTTACACAAAGACAAATTTGTACTTTTTAATTATCTATAAATATATAAGTACAAAGTAAATATTTGTTTTAATTCACATATTTAATATAATCATAAAATTGCCTCATATTTACCTATAGAGTTATCATTTAAAACACAAAATGACCGCTGAAAGTATTATTTATATTTATTTAAAATATGTATTTGCGACATATATATTTTTTAGTTTTGTTACTAACTTTAGTTCTTTTGTACTAATACATATTTATTGTATTTGTATTGTTTATAATCAATTCACCTATTCTACTTATATCTTTAGGTCTTGAAACTCCTCTCGGCAATGAAGAGCGAAACGTTAGTAATAAGAAATAAAGCTACGCAACTTAAATTCGAATATAAGAACATAAGAAAATTTCTCACTGAAGTTCTTGGAATGGCTTCAAAAAATGCTAAAATATCTATTTCAGCATCCTAATTTTCTCTTCTAACACACTTATAATAAAATGTATATCAATTAGCACGCAGACTTAATTCTAATTTTCGAAA
Source organism: Gymnusa sp. GC000175 (assembly GCA_030264735.1). NCBI lineage: Eukaryota > Metazoa > Arthropoda > Insecta > Coleoptera > Staphylinidae > Gymnusa > Gymnusa sp. GC000175. Next base: position 5,448 of record JARJDX010106356.1, on the reverse strand, counting down.
ATATCGGCGGTCTAGGAATTTGTCGCTCGGGATATCGTTCCCTATACATATTTACAGCAGCACGGGTATTTTTTAAACAGAAAATAAACACTTCAAACATATCAAGCGTTTCTTCGTAATAATCAGATTTAAATTAAATTACCATAATACTCAATTGTGTTTTCCTCATGTTTAAGTAATGCAAGGGTATGAAACTAATATACCGTTGAATTCAGAAAAAAATACTGAATCGAATAAGTAAATAAAAAAAATAGGTCCCCATTTAAAATAAGAAAGTTGCACCCCGTATTTTGAGAACCACTGGTCAAAAAAAATTCTTGTTTGGTTCATTAAAGTGGTCCTATAAAAAAAAATTGTTTGCTAATTTAACCAACTTTGTAGCTCTTATACTTCTCGGGATAACAATGGTGCGCCACTTAAAATGAATACCCTGTATACAGAAAAATGGTTAAATTTAAAGGGCATTATTGCGTTACTTATTTCTTAGTCCAGAAATTCTCTAATATTACTTATTCTATTTTTTTTTCTTCCATATTACTTATAATTTTTATTTTATTTGCAGAGGTAGCACCTTTCACCAAACGGTCGCATTTGGAGACATAGTCAGCAGATGGTTGGCGGTGACTAGTCCTTGCGGGGCACTCAGTTCTTATCTATATCTTTACGACCCCTGGTAACTGCATTGTCCTGCAGGCCAAACTGGAAAAGGATAGCCAGATATGGCTAAGTATTACTACTAAGCAACGGCAGCCATGTGTAACAAACAGCAGAAGGCGCAGTGGCAACTACGAAAACGGAGGGTACCGACGACATTAAAGTACCCATATTATATCGTCCGATCCTGAGAGTGTTAAATTGGTTACAAGCCACGATAAGGTAGGAACCAGACCTTTCGTGGAAAATCTACGACTGGCCAAAAAATACGAACTTAAAATGTAAATAGCCTATATCAACCAGGAAAATTACATAACATATATGCGGAAATGACTAAACTAAACATAAACATAAGGGGCATTGGCGAAGGGCGCTAGAAAGAAAATGGCAAATGCTTCCTAAATAACAGAAAAATGTACTACTCGGGGTCTGAAGAAAATGATCCAAATCCCAGACATGGGACATAAACAATGTGATAAGCAATTGCGTGACAGGTTTATACTATACTCTTACAGAATAATGCTGTTACAACTACATAAGCACTGGCAGAATGAATATTCTATAAATGGCGGACAGAGAGGAGGAAGAGATCGAACAATTTTATAAAGACATATAAAAGGTGCTAAAAGCAACCAAGAAGGATGAAGTAACAATCATATAAAAGGCTAAGATTTGGAGGGAAAAGGATATGGTTGAGGAATTTGAACTAGGCAATAGAAATACAAGAAAAGGTAGACTTATAATTCGCTTAAAAGCATCAACTAATAATAACAAACACATTACACAACCTACCTGCTAAAAGACTCTACACATAGAGGTCCCCATTAGGTAACAACAATATGGTAAGTAACCAAATGGATTATATAAGGATAAATAATATACATAGAAACAAAAAACTTTTTCTTAAGACGTTCTCTGGGGCAGATGTAGGCTCCGATCACAATCAGGAAGTGGCTAAATTCCAACTGAAATTCAAGAAACTATAACAGATACAAGCAGCAGCAAGAACTTAGTATAACTTAAGAATGAGGAAATAAGAAAAACAGTAAGGAAATAGCTAAATAATAACAAGAAAACGCAAAAAAATGAAGAAGCGGAAGAACTAAACAAAAAATCAATAATCATTAATGGCACAATGCACGAAATCAGCAAGAAACATATCGGACAGCAAAGAACAAATAACAATGAAGAATACATGATGGACGAGATATTGGCTTTAATGAATAAAAGAAAGCACCTAAAGTCTACAAACGCAAACAAATACTTAGAAATCCAGAAATGAATAAGGAGAGAAATAAATAAAGCAAAAGACAAATGACTGAAAGAGAAATGTACAGAAATGAAACACGGATCATCTCACGTGATAGTGGCAAGATAAAAAGAGATTGAAAATAGCTCTTAATACAATTTTAAAAATAAAAAACTTCTTCTGCCATAAACAACTTAATAACGAAACAAAATTCAAAATGATAAAATGCTTCATAGAGTGAATACTACTAAATAGAAGCCACAACACTCAATGCTGACACAATTAAACGACTGGAGGAATTCAAGATGTGGGTATTCCGAAGAATCATTAGAATACCATGGACTTGGAGAAAATACTTAACGTCAAGCTCTTAAAGAGAATGGAGATTAAGAGGCAGCTACTTGACACAAGTCGAATATTTCAGTATCAAGGTCTTGTGATGCGGGGGCAACCATATTAACTCCTACGATAAATAATTCAAGGTAAAATTGTAGGAAAACGCAGTATAGGACGCAAACGAATTTCGTGGCTGCGAAATTTAAGAAAATGGATCAGCTGTACATCTAATGAGCTGTTTAGAGCAGCAACAAACAAGATCAAGATTAAAATTATGGTCGCCAACCTTCGATCGAAGAAGAAAAATTGAATTTCTCAGTGTATGCCTGTTTATTATGTTAACTGGTGAAGTGTTCAGAAGAATAATTCTCGGGTAATTAGCTGGCATGACGTCTTTGTTTCATGTTTTGAAAATCAGAACAGATCTACATTTCATGGACTTTCTCTGGAGATTTAAAAAGAGCGATGATGTAGTCATTTCCAGTGATTTCAAATTTTTTGTTAGGTTTTCATATTACCTTAACCACTTCCTCGTATATAATTTTTGGTTATTCCGTCTTGAAAAAAGACTTTTCGTTTCTGTATCTTTTATGTGTGATAAAAAAATATTCCTGAAATTTTGTTGTCGTTTTTAAAAAAAAATTATTTTCTTTGGTTAAAACTCTGCATTCTTTGCTAAAAAATAAAAAAGGTTTTAGCTTATAACTTTTTGGGCAGTTGCTGTATTTGTTTGTAAATTTTTTTATTTGTATAGTGTTTATGTAACATTTGTTTATTTATTTTGGTATTTTTTTAGTTTCTTTATACCTTCAAGAAGGCACACTTAGTTGTTTACACGCAATTTAGTGTAATCTTGTTTTGCTTGTACTACCTTATTTCTGGTTTCCTTTTTCTTTTTTAGTGCCTCGCTATATTTTGATTGCTAAACCATTGGTTTCTAGCATTTATTTCTTTTCCAGTTGTATTTTTGCGGCTTCCATTATGTTTTTTAATTTGATTTTATTGTTGTAAAATATTTCTATATATGTGTTTTAAGGGTTTTGTTGAAATGCTTTTAAAAGTATCCCATTCTGAACCAACTTTCTTCGCTTAGTATTTTATTGCTTTTGGTATTAACTTTCTGATTGATAAAAATAACACTAGAAAATTGTCACAGTCACAGCTAGTTTTCTTAGTCTCAAGGATGTTACATCGTTTGTTTGTTCAATAAAACGTAGTCTATTTGGTGTACTTCTTTATTTACAGACATTATCTTCGTACATTCGTGGACATTTTTAAATGAAAACTAAAGGTACTAATTTTTATGTTGTAACTTTTTGGCAAATTGCAGAGTCTTTTACTATCGCTTCTTGTGTATGCTTTGAGCAATTTTTTCCCATGAAAGTCATTTACAATAAAACATTTTTGGCTTTTGTTTTTATATGCAAAGGCGTTTCCAGCTAATCAAAGGCTTCGAGAATTTGTGTGTGGCATAAGACAGCTTTAAATTTTACATTACACATCTAAAATTATAAAACCCCTGTTCATACTTTCTCGCACCTTCAGGGGTAGACGTTAAAATAAGCTAATCTATATCAAGAAATCAATCACCAACTAGACTTAAAGCTGAATAATAACTGCCAAATAATGCCATCCTAGTACATATTCCACAATATTTGTATTCAAATGTTTTGAATTTTACTACAATTTGTTATTCGTTCTAAAATCAGGCACTAAAATTTTTTATTGCCGTGTTAAATGCATTAAAATGTTCACCCTTAATTTAAACAAGCAGTAGTTAATATAAAATATTACATTTTAAAGTAGAGACGTTTTATTTGAGCGTTGTGCATATTATGCCTTAAAAGTTTCCGTGGACCCTTTGAAAAGCCTTCGCGGGTTATATCCGGATTGAGAACCATATGTTCACGATCCCAACCAAAATCCTATGTATTCCAAACAAGAGAAAATATTTCATGCGCTAAATTTACTCTTAAAAAGGTTACAAACACAAAAGAATTTTCAAAGCACATAATCATATTGTGAAATTTTCCACATTTTTTATGTATTTTCAATTTTAAAGAGGTAAATAAAATCTTAAAAGCTATTAAAGGTATATTTTATTTATTTGAATAATCGTTATTCAATAAAATTATAATTTAACACGTTTTTAAACTAAAACACTTAAATCATCGATAATTATTATATTTTTCAATCACCATTTTTTAAATGTCTATTGTATTCTATTGTATGCAGTGTACAATAGAAATTGTATTATTATTATGCTTTTGTTTGCAATTGCCGTAGTTTAGTTCACAGGAAAGAAAGCGATTTTAAATCCTTTTCAAGATTGACATTTAGAATTTAAAACGATTATTACTGCCAGATACAATACTTCAATTCATTTACATTTAAAATTGGAATAAGAGCGTTTTAAACTATGTCTTAAAATTTCAATTTAGTTAAATTTAATTTGCTTATAATTGTATGTAAGGAAAATGTTTTATATATTATATTTACTTTGTTTCCGATCTTTAACCGCCACTGTATCGGTCTCTCAATAATTCATTAGGTAAGCCCCTTTCTCGGATTTTCCTCTCTGAGTCTACCTCCTCTTCTTCCTGGTTATGTCTAGGTTAGCACCTGTTTTGGTATTCGTTTATCATGCATTCTTTCGACTTTTCGTATCATGCATACTGTTTTCTTTTTATGTTGTCTATAAGTGTGTGTGTTGCCCCCATTAATTTTCTTGTCTCTTTATTTCGTACTATCTGTATCCTTAACTTTCCGGCCGCCCTTCTCTAGAAATCCATCTCCGTGACTAATATTTGTTATTCTGATCTAGCTTTTATCTACCATACTCACTTCCCTTTGTCACTATGTTCTTCACAATAGAGTTTTATATTATTCTTTTGTTTTCCTTGGAGATCGACTGGTTCCATAAGATGCTGTTTAGTCTAGCGGTTAGCTTTCTGCCTTCTAATACGTGCTGTTTAAAAATTGCCGTATCGATCTTGATTCTTACGCCTAGGTATATCTTAGCATTCGCAGTATTTTAGTGTTTGTCTATCTTCTAGTTGAATGTCGTGTTGTCATGTTTTAGTCCCCACATTTTGTTTTCCAGTTTGCGTGTTGTATATGTCTTAATCCTATGCAATATGACCTGGTCATCAGCGAAAAATAGGGTGTAGATAGTGTGCTTCCGTTTTTCAGTGGTATTCCCATTCCGC
>JARJDX010106333.1:0-14071 GCA_030264735.1 Gymnusa sp. GC000175 | reverse complement strand
TGCGCATTTTAATTCTTTTTCTTACCATGTAGTCGCATTTTTTCTGCCACTCTCATTTCGTCCGATAAAAAATTAAAGGTAAAATAATTCGTGGTTTGCTTAAAACTTACTGGAAATTCTTGAAATCTTATATTTCTCCTTTATTGCGTTTCACATAAGTCGCACTCTTAAAATTGTCAAAGTGAATGGAAGCATGGGAAATTTTTTTGAAAATTAAAAATACCTAAAAAACAGTTATTTGCGCTCAAAGTGAAGAAAAGTTATTAACCACCATAAAAAAATATATATCGGGAAGAGGGGTCAGGTTAGGTTAGGTTAGGTTTTTTTTGTCCCGGTTTACGATTTTTAAATTCTGGTCACTTTAAAAATGGGCGAAGCAGAAAAACCAACTACAAGGACATGTGGACATCTATTTCACAAAAACAGAATGGTATAAACAGAATACAGCGTCCTAGCAAAAGAAATAAGACGGTAAATGCTCCCTGTAAAAGTGAGCAAAAGATTTGCAATTTTTTTTCTTACATACCACCGCTTTGGCGATTGCTTTGTATAGGTGACAAAGCAATCGCCAAAGCGGTGGTTTGTGAAAAAAAATTGCTGGTCCGCAGAGAAATGTGGATATTATTTGCATTTTTTATTATACAACAAACCAATTCTGAAAAATTAGTGACGAATAAACGATGCATGAAATCATCTCAATCTCGTAAGACGTGTAGCTAGCTTCATTGCACAGGTTTTGTCTTACTCTCGCCCCGTTTAGCATTCGTTCTAAAAATATTTAAAACTAAAAAAATTTATTAGGGGTTCGCGGTATTTAAAATTATGAATTTGGTAGTCCGTGAGGTCCTAAAGTTTGGCGACCGCTGATCTATAAAATCAAGATTTAAACCCGAAAGTAAGTAAATTTACTGCTGCAATATTTTTGGGCAATTTTTATTTATTTATGTACAAAATAAATATTTTTTATCAAAATCCTGCCAGCATTTAGGATTTATTTATAGTTATATGCGCTCTCGAGATATTTTTTTGATCATCCATGTATCTATATCAAGATAAAATTAGCAGATTTTATAAAAAGATAATAATGTTCATATAAAAACGCCCAAAGCGACAAATATAAGTTTTATTATCAGCTTGTACGATCAAATCGCAATATTTAATTAATTTTCTCAAAACTTTTAATTAAGTTTCGAATTAAAAAAAATTACAAAAAAATAATTGTAAATCATCAGATATATTTAGTTGCAAACATTTTTAAAAGACAAAAATTTTAAATTCTATTACGTAATTAAAATATTTGACGCTTGGCGAGAAATATTTTTAGTTTGAGAGAAAAAAATTAATGGTCGAATAAATTTTAGTTCCGTTAGTAGTTCAGTGGCTTTTAATAAGTAATTTTTGTGTAAGTAATCTCAAACAAAATTGGTTATAGTCTATTGTTCCATAATATAAATATGAATTGAACTAAAATAAAATTAAATACAAAATAAATCAAGTAGATTGCTAATTAATTAATGCACATATTGTTATTTTTAATAAATAAATCTATTAGTGATATTAAAATGTGTTTTTAAAACAGTACTTCTATGCTTTAATACTGTCTACAAAATTGTACAAACTAAAAATGGGTAAAGCTGCGTAGGAGTTCTAAAATTTCTATATTTAAAATATTTAACACTCCCCAAAAAAAAATCTATTTTATTGCCACGAAAATGAATTTAAATTGGGTTTACGAGATATTTAAAACAAAAGCGCAACATCCCTTATAATAAGCTAAAAATGTTTTTTTTTTTCATTTCAAAATATCTTATATGGGGGGTGGTTGGGGCGGAGGGGCTAATATTTGGGTTTTCTTAATATTTCAAGTACTTTAAAAAAAAAAAATTGGCAGCCAGAGTACGATCGGTTTTTTGAAAAGTAATGAAAAATTCTAATGATTATGATAAGAAACATAAAGAAAATAAGATTGATTTCAAACAAAAAATTTAAAAACAAATGATTAAAGACAAATGAAAAATATTTCTTTTAATGACAGCGTTTAGGGAAGAATTATATAATATTCTTCATTAAACAGTGAGAGAAAAAATTGAATAAAAAGTATATTTAAAATCTATTGAAGATGATACGACGTAAAGCGTAAAGCGTAAATATAAATTACAAAACACCCGTATATGTTACCTTTTAAAAGTTTACATAAACAGTATTGAATAAGTGCGTCGTTTCAGAAATTAAACAAACATTTTTACTGAATAGACACCTGTTGCTTCTTTAGCTTTAAAAAATAATCGTGGATTATGAATTGATATACATAAATGTAATATGTAAGAGAAGATGCATGAGGATTATTGTGTATACATTAAAACACGTGCAAAGGCGTGATGGATGAAACTACTTCAAATGCATATAGTGTTTATAGTAGAGAACTGTAAAATGGTATTGCTTAGATCCTAGCTCAATTACGTGTTTAATTTTAAACTTAACCTACCACATGTGGCTAAGCTAAATAAAAACAAGCTGTTATAACCATAATAACAGTGATTTTTTAATTGAATCGAAAAAAAAAACTACTTACATTAAGCCTTTGTAAATTTGCTTCAGCTGCTAATTGTTCCGAGCTTCCTCTAAGAAGTTGTTCTAAAAGTTCATTAGAAGCTTCGGTGGGTGTAAATCCTTCCAATTTAGAAGGACTAGATGTAGTTCTTTGATGCGAAACAACAAGTTTATTGCTATTTTCAAGTTCTTGTGAAGCACCCGAATCAACGCTAACTTTTCTTTTAGTTACTTGTTTATTAGGTGTTAATAAGTTGTTCTTTAATTGTGAATCGTCTAAGGAATGATTTGAAGCTCCCCGCGTTCGAGTTACGTATTTAGGTTTTGGATCACCGGCACCAACAGAACTGCTAGAAGATAATGAAACCATACTACAAGTCCCGCTTCCAGTTGATAAATCTTCCAAAAATTTTAAATCATTTGAATATTGATTTTTTCTTCCAGCCTCGGGTTTTTTCATCTCGGCTTCCAACATTTGCCCATACGGCCCTCTCAATGGTCGCTTGGAATATCGCCTTGGAATATGAGGACTAAGGGTATCATTCCCTATACTGGTACGGCTTTCACAATCAGAAACATCTGAAGGGATTAGGGCTAATTCCGATCTTCTATCATGTTCGGGTTCACCTTCCGATAACGAATCCGCACGTAATAGTTGCGTTGTTCTTGAAGTTATACGTAAAGTGGTATCTTTTTCTTCCGAGTTTTGAGCTGATAATGTAGGCCTTCCAGGGCTATTCGTTGTTGATGATAACCAATCTAATGAATGGATGTCATCTTCGGGACTTAGGGGTTCTTGAGGCGTACTCCAAACATCAACATTTTCAGATTTATCAGAACTAATTTGTAATTTGGGTATTTCAGTTGGTATATTAATGGGTTGCGTTGATTTTGGGGTTGTATCTTCAGGATTTGTAAAATTTCCATCTTCAACAAATTGTGGGATTACTTCTCCGCTTGATTGATAGGCGTTAGGCCACTGGGAAATGTACATTCCTTTTCTTCTACGTGATTTATCGCGCTTTTTTTCTTGTGCGTTTGTTACATCTCTTTCTGTTGAAACTCCACTATTTCTAACTACACATTCAGTTGATGGTTCACTAATACTTTGTATGTCTGAGATTTCGTTGGAAATTACATTATCTTCTTTGTCATCTTTGCAGCCTTGATATATCATTTCGCAAATACTGTTTATATCATCTATTTGTGTTTCTGTTATTATTGTTGGTAGCTCTGGTTTGTCGTTATAGCTAAGTGATCGCGCAGCTGATGTTTTGGTTCTTGGTAAAGTTAAAGCTGCGCTACTAATGGAATCATCTGATAAAACATTGACATCGGAACTTTGCAAACGCCTTACATATTTGTTGTCATGCGTGGAATAGTCCACTTGTGAAAATGAGGCACTTCGTAGGGGAATTGTTCTTACATTTGTTTCTTCTTCCGTTTGTGGGGTTGTTTCAGAATTTGGAACGTGTGTTGGTGATTGAGGTGTTCGTGGCGGCATATGTCTAGTTCGGGGTGGTGGTATTGGCCCCCTTTTTAAACGATCGGTGAGTTCTCTAAGTCGCAACTCGTTATCTCTTTTATCTCTTTCCCTTACTTTGCTGCTGGTGCCGCGGTTGCCGCCGAAGCGGAATCTTGGGAGCCGATCCAGGGTGTTTGTTAAATCCGCCCCCTCGCCGTCTCCGCACTCGCAAAGACGATCGTAAACTTGCGTTCTTACGAAGGCCCGTCGCCTTAATTGAGTCTTTAACAAGGATTTTGTAGAGTTTAGTAGTTGGTCGCGCACTGTCGCTTGCTCGGGCAGCTCTGACGTAGCCTCCTCGGCCATCCTCACTCTATTTACGCAACTAAATATATCGCGGCTATTAATAGGTGACGCGGTGAGCAGCGGGATCCGGGAGACGGGGCCGGGACCAGGAGTGGAAGGCCAGCAACATTGGGAGCGGTAACGTGGACCAGCTCCCGGCGGCGGCGGAGAAACGGCGCCAAGACGAACTCCATAACGCACTGATCCAACTGTCACAAATCTGTTGAAAAAGAAAACAAAAGTTAAGGAATTTCAACACCAAAACACATGCCCCAGTGGCGTTCTCAATGGGACCCACAAACTTCATTCAATCCTACTCTCCTTCTACTATTCATCATTACATAAAACGTCTAAAAATACTTTCACATTATTTTACAAGCGACATCTAGCGCAACTTTAACATAAATATTTCATTAGTGCACTTTCAGCAGGATAGAGCATTACATCTCGTTTTGCAAACATAATTATAATAAATTTTAAGAAACATCAACATGCATTAAACAATTTATACACCATTGAAATTATGAGAAAATTCTTACTTGTTGCCACTTATACTCCACGTATTGTAGAGGAATTACTCAAACCCTTTATTTTGAAAGTATCATTTCTGTAAATTATTATCAAATAAATTATTTACACGCCACTGAAAGTTATAAAGAAAATTCAAGTTGTTTCCACTGTTCGTTTTTAGATGATTTCTGTCTCTGGGTGAGACTTCACTTGGCTGCAGCCAAACTTTCAACTCTTTACTAACTCACTCAAGCGTACGTCTAATTTATTCGCAGATTTAGCACAATAAATACAAAATTACCAGCAAACAACTTAACAATTATTTACCTCCCAATCAAATTTTAACTACCAAATATCCATTTACCTAACTTAATTTTCATATCAATATTATTAAAACAAATTTAAAGTAAGAATTCCTATTTTAGGAAACTAAAATAAATATGAATACAAATTTTGCATAAATACTCTCACATTCCACATTTATTGCAAACAGTAAATACATTCACACCTTCATCTAAAATTTTGATTTGGAAACCAAAAATATATAAATTAATTTTTAGGGACGATTTATGATCTTCATCCTTCACCTAAAACAATCATAAAAATTTATTCCCAAATAAATTTCAAATTTTGCTTAAAACCCATCATTTGTGCCATTTTTAAAACACATTTAGACGAAATTTTGATGTTTTTGCTTAAAATATGATAATTTTTTTTAAATTTTATTGATTTTGGTTAAATAATTTTAGCCTTAATTTAGAATTTACCCTTTTGCGACTTGAGTCGATGTAAATTTTCTTACTTTCGGGTTTAAGTCGCGTACAACAACCAACCAATAAAAATACGCGACTTAACCCCGAAAGTAAAAAAAATTACATCAATTTTAGTCTTAATTTGAACAATTTTTATTTAATATTTCATGATTTTTTGTTAAATTTGAACATTTTTTGACAACATTTTGATGATTTTGGTTAAAATCATGTTAAATTCAAGCATTTTTATCCAAATTTAAATTATTTGGTTAAGTTTACGATAAAAGTCGAATATGAATCTAATTAGCTTAAAAAAATATTCCGGTGAAGCCTTTGTGCAGCCATAACAACTGCCTACCACTATCGTTTAACCCAATTTTAATATAAAAGTTCATGAATTTTTTAAAATTTTTAAATCGCTCATTTTTATATATATTTTATAAAAAAAAAAGATATGCTGACCCCAACCCTGAAACATGCTTTTCGATAAAAGTCATGATTTGACAGAAAATTCTGTCCAAAGTTTTTAATTTCCAAAACTTATAATTAGTGTAAGTTCATTCGATTATTTTGAAAACGGACATATACACCCGTTTCTGAGTTCAATATAGGGCAAAAATATTCTATAACCAGCATTTGGAAGCCGAAATAGTCATCCACAACCTCCCATAAAGCGTTTTAAAGTTGGACAAAAACTTACAAAGTAACAAGCAAAAAACTTCAAGTCATAATCACGTTCTGTAAAAAAATAATAAATTGTTTATTTTATATTTTGTAAAGAAAATTAGGCTTATCATGATCCTAACCCCGCTTTTTAATTAAGAGTCCAGAACAATTTTTGAACGTCCAAACCTACCCTAGCTAACGTAACCTAACATGAAGCACCACAACCTAAAAAAACCTAACTAACCAAAATCGTAAATAAAAACACAAAACTTTTAAGTAATAAAAGTTTAACACTTTTTGATTGATCATATTTACAACTATATCTTAAACAACAATAATAAAAATCCATTCATCATTTTGCACCATAGATGAATCAATTTTCCATGCTAATATATTTATTTATTTTAAACGCTTTATGAATGAAATGTTTAATTTGCGTAACTAACAATTAATTATTATAAATTGTTTATTTGCGGGCTCAGCTAAATGGCACCAATTAACTAACAATTTATAATTCAAATACTTAACTCACATTTTAATTTAATTTTTTTTTTTAAGGCTTCTGCTAATTTATTTAAGAAGCGCAAAATGTTTTTTTTTTCTTTTAGATTTTTGATTCAACAATGAATCATTCTTAGAAGTGTACTTGAAATGCGAGTCAATGATAAAATATTTTTTTATTAATCAGCATTTTGCATGTGATTAAAACATATTATAATTAATAATTTGTTTTATTTATAATAATAATCAGCAAGATTTGAAAACAAGTTCATTGTGATTTTTAAAATAATAAAATATAATTTAGTAAGTTTAGTTTTTGTTAAGAGTTTGAAAATGATTTTTTGGATAAAATTTTGGTATACCTGGTGCATTGCTGGTGTTTACAACCTTTAAAATAGTTGGGATTAGGATAAGGTAATAATAAATAAGCAGATTTTTGTTTTAAAGAATTATATTTGTTAGAGTTGTTATTTGGTTGCAGTTATAAATGGTGAGAGGGTTTATGGTTATGTTTACCTCTTGGAAAGAGGATGAGCACGTTCATTGTTATTATCAAAATGTAAGCAAGAAGAACAATCTCCACAGCAGTCGTCGTGCCATCTTGAATCTCCGTAAGTCGACATTCTAGATTCAGGTCACCCCGCTTCCACCACCTGTCATCTTCTCCGTGGTCTAACGCAAACACCGGTGTGTCACCACTGCGACACTAACACATTTCAATTAGAAAAAAGACAACAAGAAAAGAACTTCTCCTTGAAGCCAAGCAGCACAATGGTTTTAAAAGAATGTGGTCGGATCTCGGATGAATATCTGGACAACGGCGCATTCAAGCAGAATGTGGCTGGCTGTGGAAGAAAGAGACACCGAGTAACTTGCACCGGACTTGAAGAACACGCTGGACTGGCACTGGACGATGGTCCAGCGATATAAACGCTAACGGCTTCACGGCGCCCGACCCGACTGGTCACTACTTACATTTATAAACCGCGTGTCCGTTCATATGTGACAGAATTCATTCCCCCGCTCTCTAAATATTTGCATACCAAAATAAAAACGACACTATCAAATATAAATATAAATACCACCAATACGTTTAAGTATTCCGAACCAGCTAAATAAAGAACATCAACAACTTGAATAGAATAGACACCTGTAAGAGTGACTAACATGCCTACGGTTCCATTGTCTGTGCTTTAAATACCTACCTGTCTTTAATTATCTATGCAGGTAAACTCTGCAACCCATATCGCTTGCTAGTCGCACCTTGAACCTACTATATATTTTAATCTCATTCAAAATTCTTTACAATAAATCACTTGCTAATCCTTTTTTAATTTCTGATTAAATTTAGAACACTAAAAACTAAAAAAAAACAACCTGAATATTTTTAAAGCTCATTTTTAAAATAACAAAAATATACATTCTCCTCATTTTTGCAGCACCTTATAATTAAGTTACTTTATAATTAATAATAATTAAATTACCTTTAACATTTATATTAAGTAAATAAATAACCAAATACAAAAAAATATTAGAAAACTAAAAGAAATTAATATATTGGATTGAGGTAGATTTTAATTTGTGAAATTCATTAATAAGTAAAAGACGAGTAGTTTTTTGTGACACTTCACTGTTTTTATTAAATTTGTTTCTAACATATGTTTCGGCTTGCGCCATTGTCAAACACTGTTTTAAACATATAAATTGTCCGATGATTAATAAATAATAGTGGAGTATTACACTGTGTTTATCCGTTGAGTGATAAATATAATTATTTCTATTCATTACTCAATGGTTTAACCTAATTTAATAAAAAAATTTAAAATTCTGATAAAAATTTCACCTAATCAAAATCAGTGCTATTTAACCAAAGTCATTAAAATTTGATGAAATTTGGTAAAATGTAACCAAAAATATTACAATATTAATCAAATATTCAAAATTCTGACCTAATTTGCATAATTTCGACCAAAATTAGTAAAATAAAACACAAAATTGTCTAAATTCCGATAAAATATATTAAAATTTATGAAAATCATCATCAATTTTAATGAAAATGTTTAAAATTTTTATAAAAATTTGCTAAAGTGGCCAAAATCAGTACAATTAAACCCGAAATTGTCTCAATTTTGATAGAATTCGTCATTACAAATTTAACCAAAATGTTTAAAATTTTAATAAAAATCGCATGAATTTGATCAAAATCAGTGCAATTAAACCCGAAATCTAAATGTTGATGAAATTTACTCAAAATCATCAGAATTTTAATAAAATACATTAAAATGATGATAAAAATTGTATACATCTAATCAAAATCTGTGCTATTTAACCAAAGTCATTTAAAATTTAATGAAATTTTTTTAAGTAACCAAAATTGTCACAATGTTAATCAAATATTTAAAATTCTGACAAAAATTTTATAAATTTTACCAAAATCAGTGAAATTAATTGTTTAAATTCTGATCAAATTCATTTAAATTTATAAAAATCATCACAATTTTATTGAAAATATTCAAAATTCTAATAAAAATTACATAAATTGACCAAAATTTTCATACAAGAATTAAAGAACATCAAGCAGCTTTCAAAAACAATAAAGAAAACTCCACATTTGCGAATCACTTCATCCAAGAAGATCATCAATCCTCATTCAAACCGACCATTTTACACATATACAATAAAAATTTTAAACTAAATTTACTTGAAAGTTTTAATTTAAAATTCATAAACGTCAAGGAAATATCCTAAACGAAATGTTGGATTTAAATAATTCACTGTTAAATAAACCCCCACATTTCATAAAAAAAATAAAAATAATTGTAAAACCAAAACAACATCTGTACCCAATAACCTTTATATACAATTAAATTTAAAATTTTGTAACAGTCTTTGACAATGGCGCAAGCCGAAACATATGTTAGAAACAAATTTAATAAAAACACTAAAATGTCGCAAAAAAACACTAGTCTTTTACTTAAAAAAATAAATGTTATATACAGGGTGACCCTAAAACGGCAATAAAGCTCCAGGTAGCATTTTTATTTAGTACTACTAAAACGCAATAAAATTTCGTACGTTAGTTTGTTTTCACGAACCTGAAGAAATTGATTCTTTTATTTAAATACGAGGTTTGTCTATAAAATTCGAGAACTGAGAACAATTTTTTTTTACTTTTGGTGTAACGATCGAGTTTCTAGCTATGAACTGACGAAAAATCAAGGCTGATTAAGACGATGCATAATTAGTAGTAGATCAAATTCTATCTACCGCCAAAGTTAATAACTCCAAGGTTATCTTTCGGTCTATTGCCGTAAATTGCAGGAGATCCGTCAACTGCCTTGTGACCTTTTACCTTCGATCTTACTCTGCATAATTATTTAAAAAAGCTGCCTTGCGATCTTTTTCCTTCAATATTACTCTGCATAATTATTTAAAAAAGCTATACTTTTTGCTGTTACGCATGATGTGGCGTTTTACCGTTGTGAGCAGTTCTTTATCTTTGTGCATGCGCGTTGGTAATATGGTGAGTCCATAAGACTTTAACCACCAAATTTCAAAGGTCTCTATTCGTTTGTTGCTTTTGACAGCGTTCACGCTTCCACTCCATATAAAAGTATCAAGAAAACTAAGCATTTAAAATTGCGTGTTTGAAGATGAAGGCATTTC
The DNA here is from genome assembly GCA_030264735.1 of Gymnusa sp. GC000175. Taxonomy (NCBI): domain Eukaryota; kingdom Metazoa; phylum Arthropoda; class Insecta; order Coleoptera; family Staphylinidae; genus Gymnusa; species Gymnusa sp. GC000175. The sequence goes on along the minus strand of JARJDX010106333.1, from coordinate 3,616 downwards.
CTTTTAATTATTTACCTCCATGTCTAAGTTTGCGTATAAGTTGGTGTTTGGTTATAGCTTCTTGTACAGCGATTTGTGATTAAGGTTTGCCTGCTGACATGAGTGTTTTGGATTTAGCAGTGTTGATGGAGAGGCCTACAATAATTCTGGCTTCTTCAAGCGTATTCATTGGCAGTTCATTCAGATAATACTCCTATGTCATCAGTAGAGCATGTGTTATTTTATTTTGGCTTCCTCTGACAATTCTGTAACGAATTCCTAACAATATATTATGATGTGACTTGTGCTTTCTGTTCTCTTCTAAGTGACCCTTTCTGATTCCATTACATGCTTTGAATGTATTTTATTAGATTTTTCAATCATTGCGTCATATCTCACATTCAAAAGCTTTTTGATAGTCAACAAGCCAAAGAACTTTTTAATATATTTCGGCTATAATCATCAAAATCCTTTCCAATTAAAGATTATTTTTGTTCTTATGCGACTGATGGTCTTTACATCTGCATGATTAGTGATTTTTCGGTAATGCGATAAAAGTTGACATAAGTGTGTCTTCGGGATAATTGTTTGATTGTTATATAGAAAAGGTGCCTAAGTCTTCGAGTTTTCGGAGCCAATTTGTGAAATTCTGAAATGTACGAACGTTTTAAACTCAACTACAGTTGATTTTTATAAATCATAAATGGTTATGACATAACACCGACAACAAGCGTAAACACGTATCATAGGTTTGTTTCATCATGTCATGATACTTGCAGTAACTGGCCCCTCCCACCACCACCCAACCAATCACGCGCGTTATAAATGTGTGAGGAGTCGCACCAAACGAAACAAAGAGCCGCATGCGGCTCGCGAGCCGCAGTTTGGGCATACGTGTTATATAGCATTTTTAGGGAATCATCGCAGCAGTGTAAATAGTATAAATTGTGCGGGCGTATTTACCGGATAAAAAACCTCACTTTGGTCATTGTGTCGAATACACATGTTTGTTTTTTGATGGACCTTTCTTCAAAAAATTTAAAGTGCTCAAGCGATAGCCAATCTTAACCTTGTGCTTTTTTAAAATTTAGCTCTTTTATTGCACTTATGATGTAAGTTTAGGAAGACCATCGATGGTTATTGTTCTTTTTCCTTCTAGGTTTCTATTATCTTTAAATAGGTCTTCCAGGTATCTTTCACAAAAATTTCTTTTGGCTTTTCCGTTTCCAATTCTATGGCATTATTACCAGTGAATGTTTTTTAGGCTTCCATAATTTGGTAGCTGCTTTAATTTTTTCTGTGTAGCGCTCTGGTTTATTGCTACACCTGTAGATGCTCGATTTTTATACATAATTATATTAGATACTTTGTTTTCTTTATTTTTGAGGCAATAGCTTTGTTTAACTGCTCTCATTTCCTTCAATTATCCGTTTTTGCTATACGTCCTAAAATTCTACAAATTTATATTTAATCTCTTACCCATTCTCATATTCGCTTCTTTGCTGATTTTATCAGTTGCTGCTGTGATTATTACATCTCTAATACCTTTCCATAATGGCTTTATTTCTAATTCAGACCTCAGATGTATTAGGTTCATTTTATATTCTTGTTGTCTTAGATCTTTTATCTTAGAAAATTACTGATAATTTTTTTACATTGAAATATTCATTGCACCCCACCTTATCAGAATCTTTCTCTAAAGCGACAATGACTAAATTTACAAATCTTCTTTTAACTCATATTTCAATCAACGTTGTTAACGTGTAGTTACAATCGGGGTAACATTCCCTTGCCCTTTGCGTTTTACTCCTCCGCAAACCCTCATTTCCTCCGTTTCTGCATATTTAATTCTACGTTTCAACGTCTTCCAGCATTATCCGTTCAAGCTGGTTGATCTTGGCCTTGCAAACATTTATTTGGTAAATATAGCAATGTATCAGAAGCTAATTTGATTAGGTCGATATTGATATTACAAGATGATTTCTTATTTTTCATTTGTTAGAGCATCTTTAATTTCTTAGCTTGATATTGGATGCTCCTAGTCTCGTATGCTATTTTAAGATAGATCTTCTTGCATACATTCCCTAATATCCTGTATTGAATATTTTTTATAGTAATTTCATTTGCGGAAGCATTATAGTGTATGTATAACTCCATTCTATTGATTTATTTTCATTTTTAGTTTATTTTATTTTTTTTTTCTATTGAAAATCAAGAGGCAATAACAATTCAAGCTATTGAATTGACAGCTTTATTGAACACAATTCAAATATGGATTTCCTATTAGTAATAATAACGATACTACTTTGTATTCAAAGCGCAATATTTAGCAGAAAATTGTTACATACATTGTTCAACTTTGGATACATATTAATTACAAAATAATGCACAGTTGCGGAATAATATAAAAGGACTTACCTATTAAAGGCAAGAATCTTTTTAATAATAGAAAAGTATGCAATTGTTATTGCAAGTTTTTATTTTTTGTATGCTGTTGCTTATAACGAGTATTTTGCATACTAAAACGGTAAAAGTCTTTCCAGATCAAAAGAACTTTATGACATGCTCATTTTTTATTCATTTTTCAGTAGAAACTCTACTTTATTTGGTATCCAAAGTAAATTTGTTACGATGATAAATATAAATGCTTGTTCTCTGGTATATATACAGGGTGTCTCAGACAAGTTGTTCGACATGGGGATCCCAAGAACTGTTAAAGATACGATGTCGGTTAAATTAGAAAAAAGTTGCATCTTTATTAGACCAATTTAGTGACGTCTCGATTTTTTTCTAAAATGCATAGGTCACTAGATAAACATGTAATATTTACGATTATTAATTTTTTCTTACAACTTTCCTGTGAAGTTATACACAATTTTAATTTGCACTTCATTGAGACACTTTTTTAAGAAGAATTTACAGGGATGCTCAAAATTTTTCCAACATTTGCAGTTTTCGAGAAATTGATATTAACTTTCATATTTCATATAAGGGTCATAGTAGGTTATACCTTCAAAAATTAGATCTTTTTTTTTTGGGTTAAAATAAATTTTTTAGGGGTTAAAAATAAAGGCGTCTGTGGGATGTGAAGAGTTTTTGCGAAAATTGACTCCCGTGCGTCAAATTATGACAGACTCATTTAAAAAAATGTACGGGGGTGGCGTGCAACCCTTAAATTACGTATTTTGAAAATCCCAAAAAAATTGATAAAACTTAAAAATTCATATCTAGAGAACGAAGACGAAATTTAAACTTTCGGTTAATACAAATTGTGCGCTGATTTATCCTTAAACCAACGCCGAAAGCGGTTTTTTGTGCTTTAAAAACTAAGACCTGCGATTCGACCGATGTGGACCCTTGCAGACGACCCCCAAAAACAAAACAATTATTTTTTTAACCCTAAATAATAAAATAAATAAATAAAACTTTCGTCGAATATATTTTTCAATTAGGCCGATAAAATGCCATTTACCGCATTCCACTAGGTGGCGCCGTTCTCAAAATAAGACGTCACGACGCCAAATTTCAAAAGCGTCCCGACGCCGTACCGTGCATCGCACATAAATTTCGGGGAGAGTTGCGCAGACAACTTTTAAAGGGCTAGAGAGCCACGGTGTCAGAAAAAAATATGCTCTGC